>CAJNSZ010003103.1:0-12263 GCA_905329745.1 Rotaria sp. Silwood2
CAATTTTTCAAACACAAAACAACAGCTAATTCAAAAAAATATTAAGAACCTGACAAAATAATAGGGAAAATATTGAGATTTCCTAAACACAATCATAGATGTGTTATCAGTCCGCAAGATTCCGAGTGCGTTTTTCTGAATGATATCTAAGAAAAAAAAAGTTTGTCAGCGCATCTGCTTTCAGACTGAAATGTGAAAATCATGTAAGGTGTCTCGCCTTGTGAAACTAATATAAAATATGTGAAGCGAAAAATCTCTTGTAGACTATAATTCTTTTTCAGGTTAATCGATCACCCGAGTAAGGACCTTTTTCATTTGAGTTTTTTGAATAGAAGCTTTTTCTTCTACGAATGCTCTATTTTCTGTTCGCATTCATACCATTTGCTCATTCCTTTTTATTTGTTTCTATTCGTTTTTTGCAGATTTTACATTCTTATTTTAGAATCATTGAATTAGTAGGTAAATAAGTCTGTTTCACAACTTCATGATATATATATATATATAAATAGCAGATCTTGCACATTGTTACGCATTAATCAACTCTCAAACAACGATATTCCTTATTGTTCGACATAGTAACTTGATCAATTTTTCAAAAGAACTCTAGAAAATTGAACACATGTTATTGTTAATTTGCTTCAGTCTGTAATAAGAAGATGGATGTCTGTAATGGAGACCTGCTTTCCTAAGTGTCTATAAACGGAGGAGGTGGGAACCGCAAATCTTCCACTTGAAACTTCCACTCGGTATTTTCCTCGAAAATATACCTGAACTGCACGAAAAATAATCAACCTACAAATGAAGTAATCTAAATAGTCGGGGTATGCATTCGGTTTTGAATCGCAAGAAGATAAACATTCATACTACTAAGCCGAAGTACTCTTAATATTTTTTAAATTCACTCTCGTTATTATGTAATAGTTTGATTTTGTGCTTCAAAAATTGAAGAAATACAAAATTGAGAGATATGGAAATGTAACTCAATTTCGATTAATAGCCATTTAGTTTCTCAAGAATAGATCATATGATTTTTATTTTTTCATAGCTTTGTAGTCGCAAC
Organism: Rotaria sp. Silwood2; assembly: GCA_905329745.1. Taxonomy (NCBI): domain Eukaryota; kingdom Metazoa; phylum Rotifera; class Eurotatoria; order Philodinida; family Philodinidae; genus Rotaria; species Rotaria sp. Silwood2. The sequence goes on from CAJNSZ010003103.1 coordinate 1,061, forward strand.
ATTTTTGTATCAGATAAGTCAAACTTTTTTTTTCGTGAGACATCTTATAAAAATGCAGTATCAATTTGAAGATGAGAAGGGTGAGTTGAAAAAAATGTTCCTTTTTTTGCGTTTTCTCACTTTACATGGACAGACAGAGTAAAATGAGACGAAAATGTTTTGTGTCAGAGTCAACTTATGAAAATCAACTCGAAAAGTGCTAGAGGTTTTGCAAGTTCTCTCCAGCTAAAGTTGCTGGGATGATCCGAATTACACGAAACATATATGTCAAACTTGAAACTTGAATTGAATTGAAATTTCAAGTTTCAACTTTCAACTTTCAACTTTCAAGTCTCAAATGGGCAGCACTTTGAAGAATCACCACTAATCCACATTCTCACACACATCACATCGCAGCTGGTGTGCGTGCCGCGAAAGGACTGCCCAGGAAAGGACCGGTCACAAAACGACTTGAAAGTTGAAAGTTGAAATTTCAGTTGAAAGTTGAAATTTCAATTGAATTCAAGTTTCAAGTTTGACACTACTGACACGAGTATGGACTGCTCATATTTCTAATGAATGACTTTACATGTGAGAACATTCATTTGATCCAAATATGCCTAATGTCTTTAACTTACAGCACACAACGACTTGTATGTTCATAAATTTGATATTAAATATATCCTCTTGCATTGATTCTCGAATATCCAAGTGCTATATCATAAGATGAGTGACATTTATTGATAATCTTAATTATTCTGCTGATTTTTGAAATAAATTCCATCAGCTTTTCAGCTATTCTTAATTCACCAAACTTTTATTCATTCGTTGTGATTTGTTTTTTGCAAAACATGCCCATCCACTTTTCTGCACTTGTTTTTTTTTTTATTTTAATAATTTCTAACATATATTCTTCAGAAACTTAAGCACTAAAGATAATGTACATTGCTTAGTACGAAGAAAACAAAAGCTATTAGAGCATAAAAAGTAGTACACAACTTTCGGAAAGTCTACGAAACTATCAACTATTCCGTGTAAAATATATAAAACCTTAAAATAGTTATTAAAGTAGCAATCAATCTCGTACAAACAGTACGAGATTCAGCAGTACTCTGCTAAAATATTGATAATTTCAGATTGAAATAGCAAAACTTATATTATTGAAAACAAAATCTAGAATGATTCCATCAACTTATTACAATGGTTTCTTATATTCTACGAAGTGATCAATATTTGACTTCATAACGACAGGAACTGGAATTCAAATTGTGGAATTCTGAGAAATTTTTCTCAACAGACTGAAAAATCTACAAAATTTTCTGAAATTTAAAAAGAACTTTGTGAAAGGTAGGAGATAATTTGGTTTTCAAAGAATTCAAAATATTTCCATGTAAGAACGTGTAAATTTTAAAGTTCCAAAATACATTTTAGTCTCACAGTATATAATATAATAGATGCAAGAATAGTTACGATATTTTTCTTTTTAGTTTTTTAGTTGAGAAAAATCTTGATAAAAAAATCTTTAGGCATAACCTTTGTCTCTTATACAAACTTATGGAAGTAGGTTGGCACTATGATATATATGGAAATTTGTCGAGATTTCGTAGAAGAAACATTCTGTTTTTTCTTCAATGTAGTTCTTCGATCAGTTTAAATTTACTCCATTTTGATGAACTTCAAATTCAATTGAACAACATGGATGTGTTAACACAACTTACCTTTACAACATCTCACCGATTACCAAGAAACATAGTAACTTATAGAAAGCAAATTTTTATCTTTGTCATCATTTTGTTGGGAGTCGTTGGCACATTTTCTACACATTATCTTTATGGTGCAATGAATTATCACCTCGACACGCCACTACTAAGTCTAATATCAGATGTACATCGAATTCATTTTGAACATTCCGACCATTATAGGAAGCACGGTATACTCTCCATGAAAAACATAAGTAGTATTCAAAGTTATTGTCGTAGTGATGATGCCCTTCTTGGATGTATGTATTGGAACCCGTCTATTTTCCCATTAAATCAACATCGATATTTGATTGCTGTACGTGAATCAACGCGGCAAAACTGTGGTGGTATGATTGGCACATTAACAACTTTAGCCAGAATGTTTTTTAAACCAGCCATAAGTAATGTTCTGATTGGTTCATTGAATCCTAATGAATTAATAATCAAATCGAACAAACAATTTACCGTTCGTCTAAATCAACAACTTCCTGATTCATTTCATTATGATCCTAATGCATATCATAGCGGACACGAAGATCCAAGATGGGTCGCTGATGGAGATAAACTTTATTTACTAACATCATCTGAACGACAGTCCAGACCACATTTATTTTTGACTAGAGTGATGTTAATACAACAGCAGATCGATAATAATATGGATAGTGATTTAGTTAAATTTGGAGAAACAATCGAATTGAGAACTCTTTTTGACGCACCGTCTGCCCAAAAGAATTGGATGCATGTACCTATAGCTGCCAATGAGAAACCGAAAGAGCATCCTAATTGGTTATTATTTGTCTATCAAATATTTCCTACATTACAACTTGTATGGGTGGATCCAGAAACAGGTCATACCGAATTATATGATAATTTGCTGCACTCACTATCATACATGGGTAGCATGCGTGGATCTTCTATGTTTATATCAGAGACTAACAACACATATCTTGGATTTACTCATACATCCCAACCACATATAGCATCTCGTACTGGTATTGTATTGAATATCTATCATTCTTATGTAATCAGATTAGCCAGAGAACCAGCACCGAATACAACATCATGGAAATGGATTATTACTCATAAAACGCCGCCTTTAGCCATGCCAATAGCGAGAAATAAACGTGCTCATCGAATTCAATTTGTAACGACAATAACGCAACATGATTCAGAATTTTGGATATCAATGGGTGATATGGATTGTGATTCTCATATTCTTCGAATTCCAAAGAAATCTCTATTGAATTTATTACATTAGCGACATTTTCGAATAAATATCACGGGGAATTCAAGCCGCTTTAATGTCGATCGACAATATTATTTCTAAATTTTGATTTAGATCAACACGAATGATTTTTCACAACATAATCTTAACCTTTAGTCTATTGACGGATGTCTATAGTCAGTTTCATTTTAGACCGATAAATCAGTGACAGAGTCAGATTTTAGATTTACTAGAAAACATCTCAAAATATTTTCGGTTCGCTTAAACACTAGGCTGAGCTAACAAGTAAAAAAAAAATGCGATTTTAAACTTTAATAATTAGTAGAAATAGTGATAATTGAAAAGAATAACAAAAAATAATCTTCTAATCTACTGGTTAAATATAATTTGAGTGTTCCTATACTTAACAGAAACAAAAAAACTTCAATACCATGATTAAAATCATTTTTGCAATCTCTTATCTGTTAATAATCTAAATCAATTACTTGGACATGTATCAATCATAATATTTATGAGGCTTAGTTTTATTGTTTTAATCATTGTAAAAAATCTTTCAGAGGTGGCTGAGAATAATATTCATTTACATTGCAACTTGTACTATTAAAGCAGCATTCGAAAAACTTGCTTTGTATAACAATAGTTGATAATAGAATTCTCTTACATATATATACTCGATAAATTTTATATTTTTCGACATTGATTTATTTTCGAACATATTAGGATTTTTAGCTTGCAAAAAAAAAGATAAGATACTGGTTAATATTTATATAGTTGGGTGTGGGTGAGAATGTCTGTTTAGATAAAATCATCGCCCACACCCACACTCTATTTTCGCTTAGTTTACAAGTTTGAATATTTATCAAAGATAGTGCCATGAAAATAACTATCGGTTAGAGTATTGACTAATACCGACAATTGTAGCACTATCTAATATAGCATCTTGTAAGGTTAGAATCCTCTTTTCAAGTATAAATCAATGTATTCAGGACAGATGGTATAGATCTTATCGAAGAATCAATCAAAAGGTGATGAAAACTGAGTAAATCATTCAAACCGCCGGTTTTGATAAAAATTAGACTTAATGAGATGTAGCTTGTTAGCGAATCAAATTGGAATCAGTCAATTTCTGTCAAGTATATTGTAATTGTTGCTGTAGCAGGCTAGATGGCATTGTTTCTAAGATAAATTATAGTTGATCAAGAACCTTAGAACTGGGAACGTTAAAGAAAAAGAAAAATTCGCTATTAATTCCATTCTTAACGAAAGTAAAATGAATGTAAATCATTGTTACACTTTTATTAGATAATATTACTGAGAGAGAGCGGGTGTCGGTATGGGATGAGTGTGGGTGGGGTGTGGCTATCGCTGTGGGTGTGGATGGGTTTGGGTGTGGAGTGTGAGTGTCAGAGTATCGATGAGGAGAAGAGACTGGTCCACACCCACACTCACACGCATATCCATACCCAACAATGACTTCATCGGTGAGTTGAATAAACTTAATGATTTTTTAGCAAACTTTTTGATACCGTATTATGAAACTTTTACACTGGAATATAAGTCAAGCCATTGGAAGTCACACCTGTTCGTTCTTTCATGGACTTCAGGGACAGCTGACGATCAAAATTTTTGAAAATATCTGTACTTCTTCTTGGCATGATTCAAGTAGTCCTAACACTGATCATAATCATTCTTGAAATAGTATCATTAGCTGCTTATAACTGTGAATCAACAGGCGCCGGCATCTGATGTTCAGTTTCATTCATGACAGCAGTCATTTTAACTATCCTATTAGATAAGTATATCTAAAAATAATATTTTTACAAAGAAAGAATTAGATAATTATTGAAATAGTGTATTTTAGCATGGAAAGGGAATCGATCAAGGCTTTGGGCTACACGGGTTTTTATTGTTCAATTATTTCTTCTTTTGTTTACATTTGTTCTGATAGGTATTGACAGCAACTTCGTTTCAACGCACAGCAACTGTTATTCTAGAACCAGTATTCCAGAAGAAGACGCATCGCAATCAGACCAAAATTTTAAGACGAGATATCAAATAATGCAAGCCTAGTTGGCATTTTCAATTCTTTTAATGTCCACTGGACTTACCTAGCCAATTTTCTACGGGGTCGTCGCCTATTTGGCCCTGTGGAAACCGTTTAGTACTCTTGATACTTTTCATCTCTTCCGAAAATAAAATGTCATGAACTTCATGTTAAGAGTATTTCAAATAAATATTTTTCTGATCATCATCGTTTTTACACGAAGAATCCGGTTTGGATGTAGGTGTGAGTAGGCATAGGTCTATTAGATATGGACGGTGTAGCTTTGAACCAAGACAAGACATTCCCTCCTTTAACTCTTTCGCTTATGGTTTGTAAAGTGTCTTTGCTGATATCTCTACAAGTCTGTGAGTTGTGAAGTGGACAGACTACATAGCTAAGTGATAAAGTTTTTTTTCAATTTGAACTATCATTTATCGAACAGTGTGACATCAGATCAATTTGCATAATATCCCGTAAGATAGTAAATGAAGTGTGGGTATGCATGTGCATGTCGATTACTTTTACCCACGAAGAAATCCACATTCACACCCACATGCATACTGGCATCCCAACACACACACTCACACCCACACCCCATAAGAACAGTTGTTGCTCGTCGTATTGATTTTCTCAAATGTCGCATCACTTGAGAAATATTTTGAGATCTACTTGCTAGAGAAAATGATTGCATACGTTCGAACAAGAATCGTCGAGACATAACTTCAAAAAAATGATTCAAGTCCAATTAGAGGCGAATCCATAGACATCAATTCTTTTCGATCGAATCATATTGTGAAACGGATTATTGATGATATTGATGATTGGGAAGTTCGTCATTTCAGAAACTTTGTCAACTTAAACTTTACATCAATATGAAAAACTGTTGGGGCAATGCTTGCGAGATTTTGTCCACGATAGAAGGTTCCAATCGTAATATCGAGTGTAGGTCTGAGTGTGAGTTTGCATCTTAAAAAAAATGTACACCCACACCCTTTATCCTGTTTCCTCAGGAAAGACTCGAGAAAATCGTGAGAACTTGCAAGCAATAATCTGGTGACTGCATGCAGTAACTCAATTTTTCTTTGGGTTTGAAACGGCCCGTATTTCGTGACCTGGAGATAGAAATAAGTTATAGAAAGCAATGAATGAGCCATCGAAAATTATTTTGACAAAAGTCCAAATCATATTTCACCTATTCTACTAATAGTCTGCATCTGTTTGTTTTACACCAAATATGCATGTTATTAACTAACAAAATTGCATAGTTCGAAAGTTCATTTTTTTTCTCATTTGACAAATATTAACGTTAATTTTTTTCAGTATCCGATAAGTTTTTGTTTACTTGATACTTCAGTTTTGTTTCCTCAAGTCTATCATGCATTTTTAATAAGAACTATTGAGACAGAAGTTTCCACCGATTGAACTGAAATAACCTATTTTGGCATAAAGCCGATTCTTATGCTAAAGAAATGATTGATATTATTTCAAATGTCTACTAATTATGATGATGGCTAATTTTAAATCAATGTTGACCTATCTTACATATAATATCTAAAATGAACAATTGCTACGGATTATTTTGTTAGTGTGCTGTTAATTACTTTTAACTTGACATAGTTCATTCAGTGAAAGATCAGTGAGTTTAATGATATTATTTATTTTTAACTCAGTGACTCTTTTTTTTTTATTGATTGTTTATATTATGGAATTATTCCTTTATTAATCAAGACAAAAACATTCATAATAATATGACTTCGAGTGTTTATTTTGTAAGAAAACTGGTTTTCAATTTGGAATATACTTATTGTTGATCAATACCGTCTATTCTATAATCTGACGATTAGATAAGAAATGGACGTAACCCAATAACAACATCTGCGTAAGTACGTTTTGCCGAGTTTTGATGGCAATTGATCTATGAAAAAGAATAGTTTTTAAAAAAACAACATAGAGCAAAACATTATTTGTAACCTCATGAAGATGCAACTCTTCCCTACAGCACGGTTTATGACAGTACTGGCATGGAAATTTTTTAGTAATTGTCTCGTTGGTACTTAAAAAGACAAATAAAAATTTTGGTATGTGTTATATAAAATAGCCTGACTGACCGTTGCTGTACTTGGGTTTGTGGCCTTGATTTGTAATTGCATACTTTCTATTAAAATGAAAATAAGAGGAAAAGTGTCTGTCAAAATTACTTGATGATCTATATAATTATTGATTGCAATTGGTTGATTACAGAATTCACACGGAATATAAGCGATGTCATTATTTTTGTTATGCGGGTTAGACATTGATGAATCTAGAACATGAAGGAAAATATAAAAATACAAATAGCTCGATAATATACAAGAGAAATATCTCAACTTTGATTCGAATTTGTATTGTCTTGTTTTTGGTGTCTCTTTTCAATATTCTTTGGATTAGAGAGGCATTTTTTCTGTGAAAAAGATAAGATGAAAGTTGAGTTCTTCATGGGAAAGAATTTTGACATAAAATGCTTACTATATGTATTTTGTAGTCGCCTTCATGATATTCTACCTTACAAAAATTACATAAGAAAGTTACTGGGATTCCTAGACAAAGAAAATCATTTAACATATAAAAAATGATTAAACGATTATCCTACTATAAAACGGCTGTGACTGGTCGACTTGTTGATTATCAACTATTGATGTTATATTGTGATTCTGATTTTTAGTCATAAGTGAGTTTGAACTAGATTCATGGAAGTCAGTAAAATCATCTAGATTAGCACAATTGTTTTCATAGTGATAAGCAAATATGGCTCTTCGGATGAATTTTTTGCAATTGGGACACTGATCTGTTTTATTTCCGCATGTTATCAGATGCTCGCTTAACTTTTCTGATGATGGAAACCGTTCTTGACAGAATACACATGAAACGAATTGATGTGAACATTGAGTAGCCTTAAGAAAAGAAGTAGTGTTTTACAAGAGAAGAGTAAAAAATAAAATATCTCTCATACCTGATGTTCATCGAGAGCTAGTTTATTGTAAAATATTGCTTCACATATACAAGTCGATGATGATTGTGAATTTCTATTCATGTTTATTACTGAGTGAGATATTTTGCTTTTGTCTTTATTTAAATCAATATCTTTTATCTATAAAACTAAAACGGTAACATGCATAAAAATATGTAGACAAAAATGAAATAAGAAATAATTCATTTCTAGAACGATCTTATCGAATTTAATAAATCAGTATTAATTCCGATATTTCAATTTTTGTTAGTCTTTTAGCAATGTTCTTATCTAATTACTGTTATCTTCTTCTTTTCTCTTTATTTAATTAGTTTTTCGACTAATTGAAACTTACATTACTATATTTACTTCAATATATATGCAGATTTTGCAGATTTTTCAGTTGAAAATTTCAAGGCTCAGGTCAATTTTATCCATAGGCATTGAAAATTTTAAAAATCTCTTCCTGATTCTCAAAATCGTCTTAATTTTCTCCAAACTATTTCAAAAATATGAAAATGAGACATAAAAGAAGACTCCGCTGTGAACTTTGCATACGTAAAAAGTTTAATAAAACCATAAACAACTACATATGAGTAATACTTATCTTTATGGAATATTGATGACTCATTTTAAGATTCAATATTGATAAACCTGTTTATTATACAATGAAGTTGGAACTAACAGATGATATCAATGCATTTCTAAGTTGTTCCGAGTAATGTATTTTATATATCATAGTTTACCAAGAGATACAAATGAGTCGTGTTAGAATTCTTAAAGAATTTTATATTAACTTTCATTCATGTGTAATGCATGGATATTACCAATAATATCATTCTTTTGGCTTAAAGTATGTTACTTCTTTTTTGTTTTTTTTTGTTCTAAAATATGAAACATAATATATAGTTATCGTGAAGTCTATGTTTATGAAAGAAGAGAAAGAAAAAGAGTCGATTTAACTAAAGAATAAATGTCAATGAGGATTTTTATCGAACTTTATATAAATATATTTCTTTTTGTTCTTATCAAATGTCAATAAAAGGTTTTTTTTACTGGTTTTAATGTTCCAGCAAGGAGTATTTATCGAATAATATGAATTAGTTATTTGACAAAAAAAACAATACAATAAATAATCATTAATTAAGCCATCGACCTGAAGAATCAAACAAGAAAATGAAATGATTTCTTTGTTCATTGATGAAAAAAAGTGAAAATAATTATTTTACAGAAAATTATTCCAAATATTTTAATCTCTTAGTGAAAAATAATGAACTTTTATGTTAAGAATTTTAACCAATAACAAGACTAACACTATGAAACGGGACATCACTACATTTTATTATTGTAGTAAGGTAAGGGCAAAAAGTTCGCGACATTTTCTTATCGATATTAATAGAAAAATTTCTAAGAACGTTTTTTTCATATAATATACTATAAGATGCAGCGTGAAAAGCTCTACAATTTGCACAAGAGCGCTTTTTTTACAGCTGCACTTTTTGTTTTCAAAATCGTCNTTCAATTTGGAATATACTTATTGTTGATCAATACCGTCTGTTCCATAATCTGACGATTAGAGAAGAAACCGACGTATCCCAATAACAACATCTCCATAAGTACGTTTTAATGAGCTTCGATTACAGTTGATCTATGAAAAAGACTGGGTTTAGAGAACAACATAGTGCAAAATATTATTTGTAATCTGATGATGATGCAACTCTTCCCTACGATAAGATTTATGACAGTAATCGCATAAAGATTTTTCAGTATCTACCTCGTTGACACTTAAAAAGACACATGAATATCTTAGTGTGTATTATATAAAATAGCTAGACTGACTATTGCTGTACTTGGGTTTGTGGCCTTGATTTGTAATTGCATACTTTCTATTAAAATGGAAATAGGAAAAATAGTGTTTGTCAAAATTACTTGATGATCGAAACAATTATTGGTTGCAATTGGTAGACTACAGAATTTACACGGGATATAAGCGATGTCATCCTGCTTGTAATGCTGATTGGACATTGATGAATCTAGAACATGAAGAAAAATATAAAAATACAAATAGCTCAATAATATACAAAAGAAATATCTCAACTTTGATTCGCATTTTTATTGTCTTGTTTTTGGTTTCTTTTTTCAATATTCTTTGGATCAGAGGGGCATTTTTTCTGCGAAGAAAGATAGAATGAAAGTTGAATTCTTCATGGGTAAGAATTTTGACACAAAATGCGTACTAGATGTCTTTTGTAGTCGTCTTGATGATATTCTACGTTACAAAATTTACATAAGTAAGTTACTGGGATTCCTAGACAAACAAAAATCATTTGATTTATAAAGAAAAAACAATTGAACGATTATCCTACTATAAATTGACTGTGACTGGTCGACTTGTTGATTATCAACTATTGATGTCATATTTTGATTATGATTATTAGTCATACGTGAGTTTGAACTAGATTCATGGAAATCAGTGAAATCATCTAGATTAGCACAATTGTTTTCATAGTGATAAGCAAATATGGCTCTTCGGATGAATTTTTGCAAGTGGGACATTGATCTGTTTTATTACCGCATGTCATCCGATGTTCGCTTAACTCTTCTGATGACGGAAACCGTTCTTGACAGAATACACATGAAACAAATTGATATAAACATTGAGTAGCCTTAAGAAAAGAAGTAACGTTTTACAAGAGAAGAGTTAAAAATAAAATATCTCTCATACCTGATGTTCATCGAGAGCTAGTTTATCATGAAATATTGTTCCACATGCACAAGTCGATGATGATTGTGAATTTCTATTCATGTCTATTATTGAGTGAGAAATTTTCCTTTTGTTTTTATTTAAATCAATATGTTTTATCTACAAAACTAAAATGATAACATGCATAAGAATATTTATACAAAAATAAAATAAGAGATGATTCATTTCTAGAATGATCTTATCGAATTTAATATATCAGTATTAATTCTGACATTTCAATCTTTATTATTCTTTTAGCTGTCTTCTTATGTAATTACTGTTATCTTCTTTTTTTTCCTGTATTTAATTAATTTCTTGATTGATTGAAACTTACATTACTATGTTTACTTCAATATTTATGCATATTTTGCAGCTGAAAATTTCAAGATTCAGGTCAATTTTATATATAGACACTTGAAATTTTAAAAATCTCTCCCCTTATTCTCAAAATCGTTTTAATTTTCTGCAGGGTGTGGGTGTGGGTGGG
>CAJNSZ010003104.1:0-12263 GCA_905329745.1 Rotaria sp. Silwood2
TTAATCAATCACAATGTAGTGGTTTAGTTTATGTAGTATCCTAAAAAAATCAATTAGCATCTCAGCACTTCAGCACCCGCCCAGCACCTACTCAGCACCTGAGCACCTACTCAGCACCTACCCAACACCTGAGCACCTACTCAGCACTTTTCCAGCACCTGAGCACCTACTCAGCACCTCAGCACCTGCTCAGCACCTCAGCACCTGTCCAGCACTTTTCGGTGCTGGGTGCCAGCACTTACCCCCCTGTATTACATTTTATGAAAATACATCGTATTTTTTTTCAGCTAAAACTTACGATTGAGAATACACAAGACTATTGATATAGTTAATGTTCTTCTTCAATCTTAACTGATCAAATTAGAATCAAATTATCTAAATAAAACCTTACCATTTAAAATGCAAATTAAGATATAGTACGTTTGATAACGTTGTTTTGGAAAATACATTTTCTGTGAATCCTTTCATTACATATGGTTTGTAATTCATTAAGAATATTTTTATGGTAGGTAATAGAGAATTTTATGCTGATTTTTTCTAGATACAATTCATCACGTATATTAAAGCTGTTTCAGGAATTTCGGGTTGAACTTGGGTATATTTCCTATGGGAAACAGCTCATTTTTTGGGATTTTTCAATAGGTCTTCTGCAGCCATTCTTGGAGATCCCATGCCAATTTTTTTATAGGGTTGTAGCCCACAAAGAGTACTTCTAGATTTTATATATCAGCTCCCTAGACAATCTATTTCTTGGAAGATAGCTTAACCTGAAAGTCGCCATTTTTATCAAAAAGCCGTTTTTGAGACGACTATTCTGTCCAAACGGAATGATTTAGATAGCTGAAATTTTTAGAGATGATAGATCTTTTAGGTCTCTATTCATGCTAAAAATTTCAAATCTTTAGCTAACTCCAATGGAAAATTATGAAGCACCAAACTTACCAAAAAAGTGCTTTTTTCGCATATATTCAGTGGTTCATAAAATCTCAATGGTTCAATATTTTCCGGCAAAAATTTTATGATGAATAGAACTCACTGAGTTGTATACCCAAAATAAATTTCAGCTTAACTGATTGAGTAGTTCATGAGATATGATCATCTTAGGACCCACCTTGATGAGGATTATCATTTTTAGAGCTTTTCGTAAAATGTTCATAGAAGATAGAGGGATGAGTATTTTTTAAATCGGCTTTCGGCAAAATTCTTAGAATTCTTTCCTCTACTACATATCCAAAATTGAGCAAAATCTGACGATCTCGATTGAGCAAGGTTCCTGTGGGGCAGGTCGTGGCTTATATGGACTGGCTCATAAATAAAAAAAATCCTTTCACTTTTTTCTAAAAATTAATTAACAATTTAAGTTTCGATCTAATTTATAGACAGGATATTAATCTATCTGTGTAATTTTTTTTAAAGCAACAATTGTGATTTAATTATTCTTTTTTCACAATTATCGTCAAATGTTACATCAGATGTTCCTTTTGTCTTGCTACAGATCATATTCTTTATTCATCAAAACGTGATGATATTATCTCATTTTGATCTGCGTGATTTTCTTTCCTTCTTATGAAAACTGTCATTCAAAAACATTTAAATAAAAAAGCAAAATTGAAGGAGAGAAAAAGCAAGTTCTCAAGATTCTGAATTGGATGTGAATGTGGATGTGGGTGTGTGTGCCGTGGGGGTGTGGGATATGCATATGGGTTGGTTTTGCGTCTTGATGATCATTTCGACCTCAAGCATAACCCACGCACGCACACCCATCACATCCTCTCAGTCTCGATTATGTGAGTATCGTCGGAAACAAGTGATTCTCCCGTCAAGCTCGCCTAGTTTCCTAACAACTTACAGTATTTTTCTGAAATTCATCCGATTTCCGGAAAGCCATATAATGGATCATATGAAAATGGCGAAATTTACGAAAGAAAAGAATAATGCTGCATAGGAGTGACCGATTATCATAAACACAATTAGTGCGGCTTTTATGAAGAGAAAAAAAGACTGCTATACACAGGAATTAAATTCAACATGTAAAACAATCAATAAAAGTTCGTTTCATCTTCGGCGACGGCATCAAATTTTTTCTTGTCAACTCGACGATCGTTCGATCCGTTTCAAAGTTATGATTATTTTTATTGTTATTGTTATTTACAACTATTATTGTTGATTATTGGATCTGACGATGACTGGTAAGACCGAGAATTCATCCTTAAAACACAAAGAATAAAAAAGTCATCGTAATATCACGTCCTGTGCTGCAAATGATTAAAATAATACACATATTAACCTCTTTTTACAATGGCGAAATTGAATAGAGCACATGATTGTTTCTAGGCTTAGGTTCGCACCTACCATGGTAGAAGTGCGTCGCAAAATACGTAACTACGAGCCGCCTGTAAGATTCTTTTCACAACATCACATGCGTCGTATTCGCTTTCTTATCTTTCTCTTCTCTGTGGTGATATTTTTTGCGGCAGAAAAAGGGATGAGAAAATCGAACTATAGCCACAGGTGATGATAGGGCTCACTTGCTCTCCGACTACGAAACATTTTCTTATTCTCTTTCATACAGTAGCACGACAACATGATGCTCAAGTTTCAAGGTATGTGCCGTTGGTTTTAACTGTCGTGATTCTCTACGCTCCATCAAAGTCAAGTAGAAGGACATTGAAATCGACACTAACTTCGCTCGACGATGAGCATTTCGTGTTTAAATCCAAGCATGTGTCTAGTAGAGACCGTCACAGGGTAGAGCCAGGCAAAACAGTTTGCTCTGATATTTTTTTCCATAAAAGGTCATTTGAGAAACATTCTCTAAATGCAAACATGAAATTTTCAGTTCATATGCCTTTTGCATGATTTCATCAAACAGTGATGATTTCATGTCTTCAATTGATTTCATTACGTCTTTTGAATCTTAAACAAACTCTTTCGATTTCGAGGGCATTCAACATCTCTGATCAGATCAAAAGCGACTATATCAAATAATAAGTCTCCTGCTAAATTTCAAAGAAACTTCGGTTCTCGACTCAACTGAATTTTGATAATCAATCACAAATTATTACTAGTTTTATTGATAGATACATTATTTTTATATGAATATTCTATAGGTGACATGTATGCATGAAACAAAAATGTCGAGAAATTGGACTAATATAGCCTTTTTTTAAATTAACAATCGGTTAAAATGGCACTATTTTCATCGTTTTATAATATGACTTTTAGCCTAGATTTTGGTTTTTCCACCATTTTAAAGATTTTTTCAAATCTTTCTCATCGATTATAATTCATTAATACATCTTAATCAGTAATAATTGACAAATCTATTTAATCGATTAGAAAAAGTTCGAAAAAATCTTTCAAAATAGAAAAATCGAAACGTAAGACCAAATATCGGACCATAGTTGGATGGATCATAGTGCCATTTTAATAGATTTTAATCGAAAAAGAATCTATTTTAATACGATTTCTCTCTGTTTTTTTTGCGTGAATATTATCGTGTCGAATGACGTAAATAAAATACGAATACTAAACAAAAACAAAAACAACTTTCTACTAGTTATTAATCCGTGTCATAGTTGGGCTCAATGTATAAGCCCTGCCCTGAGTTCTTTTCTTTCTGGCAAAAAGATGATATTATATTTATCTTGAGAGGACAGTAATCACTGATACAGGAGAGATGAGAAAGGAGACAGCGTAAATAGAAGCTCTTCCTTTTTCTCAAAGTATTTATTGATTTTTTTTATTACTCTATCTGATAAGAATGGCATTATTACCGAAATTTTGAAAGAAGGTCATTGGACAAAACGCTTATTACTTTTTAACAAAGATAGCTGGAGATCTGCAGTTTTCACCATACAAAAGATGAGGTCGGGAGACGCAAAGCCATGGGAAAATAAAGAATTTTAGAAACGTTTCTAGGCAAATTCTAGCGAAACAAAGTCAAGAAGACACGCAATTTTCCAAAAAAAGCTTTTTTTCTAAGAAGAATTGCCTGGCTAATTAACTTTGCTTTGGTAGAGTTAGCCTAGGAATGCTTCGGTAAATTTTTATTTTTCCATGAATTTGCGTCCCCAGGCCTCCTATTTCGAATGCTGAAAACGACAGCTCTCCAGTTCTTTTAGTTAAAATGTTATAAGCATTCTACCCACTCCTGTTCCGTTTAAAAAGCGATAATAGAGTTGGCCTAGAAAACACTTTGAAAATTTTTTATTTTGGAGTGCGGGTGTCGATTGTGGAATGGATGCGCGTGTGTCTTCTCTTCTGCTACCTACGCCCATACCCACAATATTTCGTCTGCTTTCCCTCTTCGTCTTGTGAACTGAGATACAGATGTGTACTTGCTCTTCTTGCAACTCACCTGTCTATCCTCTACAGTCTTGTTTGTACTTTATTTTTCATTGAAGATTTAACTTTAAAAAAGAACGTCTTCCAAATACCTTAAGATTGTATTATGTTCAACAAGTATTTACTCGTATTCATTGCACATGTACTTCTTACCTGTGCATTTACCACTGATGCGTCTAGTATCTGCTCGTGTTCATGTTGCGATGGCGCAGAATGTGATCCCATACCTGAAGGTAACATCGAAGTTCTGAGCTGCGACGGATTAAATTGTATCAAAGCATGCAAAGCTAAATTCCCATTGTCATGTAACAGTTCGTCTACAGGTACAGTAGACGTGAGTTGCAATGAGAGCACGACACCACAACCAACAACAACAAGTACGATGAGAAGTAGCAGCCGGACACATCCATGGAGCACCACAGCATCCAGTGTGCCTAGTACTGCTACAACAGCCTATGGCTATGGTATATGTTCGTGCTCATGTTGTTTTGGTGAAGAATGTGTCCCTACTTATGAAGGTAGTGTCGAAATTCCAAGTTGTGATGGGCAGTTTTGTATGATGACATGCCAACGTCGATTTCCATGGACATGTGGTAGTTCGGGTTCACATGAAGTTGATGCAAAATGTACACGGGTTACACCAACGACAACCACTAGCACAAAGCCCACTACAATAAGCCCAACGACTCGTGCCTATGATATCTGTTCATGTTCATGTTGTAATGGCGAAGAATGTGTGCCGTCTTATGAAGGCATTGTCGAAGTTCCAAGCTGTGCCGGGCAATATTGTGTGATGGCGTGTCAACAGAGATTCCCATGGACGTGCGGTAGTTCCGGTCCCCATGAAGTGGACGCAAAATGTAGAGGGATTACATCGACAACACCCACTGCCACACCATTTACAACAACGTCGTCTGTGTTGACCACAACAACCTCTACCTATGCTCTATGTTCGTGCTTTTGTTGTACTGGTGACGGCTGCGATCCAGTGAATCAAGGCACCATTCAAGTTCCAAGCTGTGCCGGGCAATATTGTGTGATGGCATGTCAGAATAGGTTTCCATGGACATGTGGTAGTTCAGGGCCACATGAAATTGATGCAAA
Organism: Rotaria sp. Silwood2; assembly: GCA_905329745.1. Classification (NCBI taxonomy): domain Eukaryota; kingdom Metazoa; phylum Rotifera; class Eurotatoria; order Philodinida; family Philodinidae; genus Rotaria; species Rotaria sp. Silwood2. The sequence continues at coordinate 5,452 of CAJNSZ010003104.1, forward strand.
ATGTAGTCGAAATACACTGACCACAATCACCAACACGAAACCTCCGACAACATCTGTTATGACCGACACAACATCGACTGCAAGATCTAACATTAGGACAACCCAGTGAAAAATATTCCTGAAATAATCATGATTATTTTTGATTATCAACCAAATCGATTGATTTTTTCTAAAACAATTCGATTAAAATCTAGAAATCCCTAAATCTGATTGTATGATTTTCAATTGATTATAAACGATTATTATGGATGAAATCACATTTTCTGAAATAATCGATTATAATTTCCAAGATTGATTAAAATCGAAAAATCACTCATCCCCATTGTGTGATTTTCAATTGATCAAAATCGATTACTAACGATTAAAACAGATTTCCTAAAATAATCGACTATAATTTTCAAAAGGGTGTGGATGGATATGGTACATGAACGACGCACATCCACACCCCATACCCTGTTTGCTTAACTTATACAACTTGACGTTGTTGTAATATAAAATCAATATAAAGAAGATAAGAAAATATAAGAAAAATATTTTATTTCTCAATTACGAGATCCTGTGTCTGTGTATGACTGGATCTTTCAACATTCACACATTCACACTCGTCTAGTTACTCGATCATTCCGGTCTTATCCACTAAACTATCCACATAGAGCCTTTGAGGATGTAGTGAAAATATGAGGATTCATGATGAACACAGTTTATTTATTCAAGTCAAAAAGAAATTCAAGTACATTTGTTTTTCACAAGTTCGATGTTTCTTTGCAATTGCACTATTTTCGAATGCGTTGGAGAGAGAATTTTTTCCATAATACCTAGTGTTTTTTCGAAAAATAGAAGTCCTTCAGAAAATTCATTCATATTCTTATAAACTAAACCCATGTTAACGTAGGTATTAGCCATGTAGAGAGATTTGACAGGATGAATTTCTTCGAAAATATGTAGTGCTTTCTGGTGAAATGAAAGTGCTTTACAATAATCACCCATACTATAATAAACAGAGCCGACATTTGTATAGGAAGCAGTCAAATCTCCATAGTTCTGAGCATCAAAATTTTGTTGAATATCCAATGCTTTTTCGAGCAATGAGAGTGCTTTCGAGTAATCGTGCATGTGAAGATGAACCAAGCCAATGTCGCTATGAGATTTAGCAACTTTTGGATGGTTCGCATCCAGGTTTTTTGGTCGATTCTAGTACTTTTTGAATGATGAAAGTGCTTTTTTGTAATCTTCCATGTCAAGATGAACCAAGCCGATACTCCTGTAACAATCAAGTACGACGGGATGACTTAAAGGAAAATTATTTTGACTGATTTCAAGTGGTTTTTCGAGAAATGAAAGTGCTTTCGAGTACTGGTCCATTTCATAATGCAGCGTATCAATGCAAGTGTAGGATTGAACCAATTTGGGATCATTTTCAGGCAGATTTTTTTCGAATATATCGTGTGCTTTTTTGTGAAATGAAAGCGCTTCCAAGAAGTTACTCACTTTTCCATATATTGAAGCGACGTTATGGTACGAAATAGCCAATCCTTTAAGAATCGGCAGATGAATTTTTTCTTGTATTTCAAGTCCTGCGCAGTAAAATGAAAGCGTTGTCGAGTACTGGCCCATCGCATTATGAGCCATGCCGATGTTGTTGTATGAATCAGCCAAGTTCTGGTGAATCGGCGGAAGAGATTTTTTGCAAATATCGGGTGCTTTTTCGTGAAATGAAAGTGCTTCGACGTATTCACCCATACGATAATGTAACGAATTAATGCTACTGTAAAATTCAACCAATCGAGGGTCGTTTGAATTGATAATTTTTTCTGAGATAACAAGTGATTTTTTCTGAAATGTAAGTGCTTCACGGTATTTATCCATTCGAATATATGCTAAACTGAAGAAAATGCAGGAATCCGCTAAGTCCTGATGATTCGAAGGGAGCGTTTTTCACGTACAGCGACTCCTTTCTCGTGGAACTTGATAGCCATGCTGTATTGTTAGTGCTCATACTTGAGTATTGTGTGGGTGGGTGGGTGTGGGTATGGATGAAAAGAAAACCCACACCCAACTCACGTACCGCACCCACACCCACACCCACACCCACACCCCTTCTTATATATAAAAGCATAAAAATATGTGATTAAATGAAAAATAACATATCTATTCTTTACAAAATATTGATACTCGTTAATGTCTCGTCATATAATATATCTGTCCAAGTGATGATTATGTTAACCTTCATGCTTATTGTTGATATGTTTTTTATGATTATGTGTGTTTGCTATAAATTGAAAAATGAATAAAATAAATCTAATAGTAACATTTTATTTATAAGATAAAGTAAAAAGAGACCAAGAAACACTGTTTATCTCAAAGAAAATGTTTTATCTGTTTAACACCAACTTAAATACATTCTCATAAGGGCAATTAATAAAAAAAAAAGATGATTTATGATGATGTACTCGATATGGACAATAATGAAGAATGATGACGAGAAAGAGATAGTTTTCTTCACAAAAAAAATCTACATAACAAAAAAACATAACACTTAGAATTAACCAAAAGTTTAACAATATGGAACAAAAGATACAGATAAAAAAATATTGTTAATCTTTTTATTAACGATATTCATCACGCAAAGCGTAAAAGTTGAAAAGTTTTTCTAAAAGCCGCATTTGCGATGTTTTATATTTAAATAATGAAGTTAAATCCATCTGTTCTATTAGGTTTTCAAATTTTGGTGTAATATTTAATACTCTACATTCATCGATATATTCGTTCAACGATTCATGTTGTTGTATGTTTCTTTGTAGACGTACAAAAATGACTTCGATTAAATCATGATAGAATATTCCAATATCTCGTGCAAGTTTTTGATAAGTTTCTGTAACCGCATAATATAAAGTTCTATCAATTGGACCAATATGATAATCATTTGATTTTAATGCTAATAACAATGTTTTATCTAATGGATCAATTCGTAAATTCCGAGTACGAAATTGTTTCATTAATACATTTTTAAGTGGTGTTGATACAAGAAAACAAAGTTTTTTAAATTCATTTTCAAATAATAAACGTTTAACATCATTTAATTCATTCTCCACGTTGTTTAATCGTACCGATAAATGACACTGTTCCATTATAAGCGACTCTGCAATTCGTCGAAGATCAGTCATCACGCTTTCAAATACTTCATATTGACTCTTATCAATTAATGCTAATGCTGACATCTTCTTTTCATCAGGATCATTAGGATCATCTTTTGTATCAGTTAATCGTAATAAATCGTGTAATCGACCATGTAAATTATCAAAATCTTCAATTGATCGTAAACTAGTTTTAGCCATCGGTTGATATTTATCAATTAATTCTACAAATTTATCCCGTCTTTTATTACTTGTTGCTGGAGTGTTTAATAAATCTTGTAAATCAATTAAAAATTTTTCGTTATCATTCGACATGATAATACTTGTACAAAAATCTAAATATATAGAGACAGAAATTAGTTGGGCATTAAAGATGATGTCTAGATTTTCTCAGATCAATATCGATGTTCAACGTGATGTACTTGACTGAAACTAATCAAACAACATATATCAGTTAATTACAAGCTTGAGATGGTACTATAGTTGTTGTGATCTTATGGACTACGTCAAAGTTAGTCGTATGCACAACATGAAAATATATTGAATGGTCAGTGGGCAATAAAGAACACATCTATTTTTCTTAAAGCTGAAGCTGAATGTAGCATGCTACAGAGTGTCTACTCATGAGGAATCCAAATATGAGATAGAATCTTATTTTGGATTTTGGTTGAGTGAACGAAGCTATCAAAAACAATTAATAAAATTATGCAATAAAAATATCTTATAAGATTTCATCTTTCTAATCACGAGAGTATTTCAGATCTATCTTGGCAAAAATAAAAGTTTTTAATTTTTTTTAAATTAAAGTACTTTTAATTAAAACTCCACGAACGCTCAGTACTTTCTCACTATCTATTACAAAAAATTCTAATGCGTTACATAAATGTTTTCTCATTTACAGATTGACTACGTTATTTTTAATAGTTAGATATAGTCCACTATATCTAAGTACAACATCGGAAATTTCTTATTTCGATACAGTTGGATAGAGCATCAACTGCTCTATCAAACCATATGGTTTCGATTTTATTTCATTTGGCTGCACTCCAAAAATTAATAAGTTACAAATGAAGTCAAAAAAAATTTTTTTAGAAAATTGCTGGGACAGAATGAATGACCACATTTTGAACTTTGCTTTTATAGCATCTAATAGGATTTATTAAAAACGAAACATACCAGAAGATGCGCCGTGAAAAGCTCTACAATTTACATAAGATCGCTTGTTTTACTTCTACTCTTTTTGTCTTCAAAATGGACAAAGATCTGACCGATCAAATGTGGCCTATGCGAGTATTGGTGTCACAGCATTTTTTAAATTTTTTTTAAAGCAATTTCAATAAGCTTTACTATGTAGTTTGTAGAGCTTTTCACGCTGATTCTTTTGGTACGTATAGCTTTTTTAAGAAGACATAATAGGTGATAAAAATATTAAAGCGTAAAAAGACATCTTTTTCGTGGAAAAAAACGATTTTTTCAACGAAGAAATTAGAATTTAGTCCGTTTGAAGACAAAAAAAGTGAAGCGGTCTTATGTAAATTGTAGACCTTTTTACGGCGCATCTTCTGGTATATTTTTTTTTTTAATAAAACCTATTAGATGATGTAAAAATGAACTACAAAATTTGTGCTTTCTCAAAAAAATTTGTTGACTACATTTCTAACTTATTAATTTTTGGAGTGCAGCAAAAGGAAATAAAATCGAAACCATATGGTTCGATAGAGCAGTTGATGCTCTATCCAACTGCATCGAAATAAGAAATTCCCGATGTTGTACTTAGATACAGTAGACTGCACAAAACTATTAAAAATAACGTAATCGACCTGTACTTTAAACGAATTGAATTAAAGAGGAAGGCTATAACTGACATCGAGAGGAAAAAAACCGTTCAATATATGATGTGCACGTGTTATCGGGAATACTATTAAGCATCATACAAGCAGTCTGTAGATGAAAAATAAAACTTTTAAAAATCATGACGACAACCTTAAAAATTTTTTCTTCACACTTGTTTGAGATTGATCAAAATTTTGGGCTAGAGCCAGAGAAACTAACAAACAAATTATATAATTTGATAGAAGAGCTGATGCTCTACCCAATCGTGTTCAAATAAAAAAATTCGATGTATAGCATAAATAGAGCAAACGACACAAAACTATTAAAAATAACGTAATCAACCTGTAAACGAAATATTTTTTCTATAAAAGCCAGTGGAAAGAGCGTTTAAAAAAAAGATTTCCAATACATTTCTTAATAATTCTCATGTGACTTTTTCATAATAATGAGGTGACAAAATTAAATTAGAAAATCTTGATAACAATGCCGTACTTGTGTCAAATAAATGTCAAAAAGATATACCTATATATTGAAAAAATGTACTTAAAATAAATTGCAAGTTTTATAAGAAATATATTCGAAATTGAATAACCTTTTAGTTTGCACATATCGTTTTTAGTTATGAAATATCGTATCGTGGTGACTGTGTATGGATAAATGAAGAGAAACACAGTAAAGTATATTATACTAATAGGACAACAAAATACGTATCTTAACACAATAAAAATCGGTTGTGGATTTTTTTCGAATTTTTAGCTTTTCGATCTGGCAATTCTGATTTAAAGATCTTTTCAAGATCGCTTTACACCTTGTCCACAAACGACATCTTCTACAGCGATAATAAATCATAATGCATCGTCATTCACCATGATGACTCATCATGTATCGTCATCCACGATGACAATGCAAGACTGTATGTATATAAGTGTATGCTTATTTAATATATCGTACACTTGATCCTTGTTAGTATTGTGTTCAAACTGACGTTAATTGAGAAAAGTAATTGTTCATACGGAATCTGTGCTTCAGATTTCAGTTTAGAATGTTCATACTAATCAGTCATCATCAAGATTCAGCGACTTAATATCATAAACAACGATATAAACAAACAGCATAATGGGGTATGTAATTTCTACGTCGTCAATCGAACTAACCAGAAGCGGTCTAGAAAAAATGCGCACACACGTGAGATAATGTCAGAACGCAAGACAACATCGTCCGTCAACAAGAGAGAAAGGGGCGTAACAGAATATAGCAGTCAAGAGCAAGAAATATACATCGCAAGAGATAGAGTAACAGTTATTGAAAACGTAGTGCAAGAAACGGCGTAAAATTTGCTAAATAGTTTATGTAAACATAGGCTAATGGTTTCACGTGCGACGCTCGTAAGTAAAGTTAGCAGCAAATTCGAGTATTTCTGTCAAACATTCGTTCCTTGATTTATGTTGCCTTACAAATACGTGTAATTTGATCAAAACCATTATGACTAGAAACGAATGTCAACCGAAAATACTCGACTTTGCTGCTAGGTTTACTTATCTGTTCAACATGATGGTGAGAAGTGTTGGCACGTTATTATATGAGTAACTTTTCCTGATCGCAACGTTTGTGGTTAAAAGAAAAATCTTTAGGCGCTTATCCTATTGACTTTTTTTCATAGTGAACACCCGTTTGACTATTAGTAATCCCCTTATGATCGGCGTGCATTCTTAATGAAATTAGCCACACCTTGTCCACAAACGACATCTTCTACAGCGATAATAAATCATAATGCATCGTCATTCACCATGATGACTCATCATGTATCGTCATCCACGATGACAATGCAAGACTGTATGTATATAA
>CAJNSZ010003105.1:0-12261 GCA_905329745.1 Rotaria sp. Silwood2
CATTTGAAGTCCTATGAAGTCTTCAGAAGTCTTTCGAAGTCTTGTGAAAATATGAAGTCACAGCGGGTGAAGTCTGTTGAAGTCTGTTGAAGTCTTTTGAAGTCTTGAAGTCTTGAAGTCCGCTGTTTCCCCCTTGGAGTTGATTGCCTCTTAAAGTCATTGGAAAACAGTGTCTATCTCCTGATGGATTCAAGTGAAAATGATGAAAACTTGTAGAAGTAGGTTTTACGGCATGCTGAACACGATGGTATTGTCGAAAAGTTCAGGACCGGTAAGATTCTGGATTCGGTTTTCTAGAGGGTCTCTGGAGACCTGTTGTACAACTTTTTCTTTTGTTTTGATTTCTTATTCGGATAGTGCATGAAAAACTACATCGATCTATATATGCCACTCATGGGTTTGAAACTTCGTTATCCTATAATATTAGGTCAAAAGGTCCCAAAACCCTGCTTTTTTGCGGGTTTTTCGAGTATTTGACCCTAAAACTATTCAAAACTTGGCTTTGAATCGTTTCTTTTACACGATTCTGCTTGGAAAAGTAATTCCGCACATGACTGAATGCTTTTTAGGGTTTGTAGTGTCGTTACTAGATCCCTTGACGCCGACAACTGAAACCAGCCTTCTATTAACATTCTACAGTGAAATAGCTTTTTCTCAGAGAAAACTTCATTGTCTTTGAATATTAATGTGATATTTGGAATCAGCATCAAATTCCCCATCTGATGATGGTGAATTTCATAAGATTCTAAAAAAAAACTTTCTTGATAGTCCTGGGGTTCCCTACAGGTGCAAAAACTACAGGCAAAAATGAAAGTCATTTTTCGACAGAAAAAAATACTTCATTTTACTCAGAATTCAATGCTGATTCCGAATATGTAATTCGTTTTCAAAAGTATTTTGGGCGAAAAAATGGCCTTATCGATACTTGTCCTTTATGTATTGATCGTACATTGTTTTGTTTTTCTTCTCATTCCGATGTAAAAACAAAAAGGAACATTTAACGAAGCGTGCGTTAAAATTAACGCCAAAAGTTGCGTTAAAAGACAAATAAACCAAGTCTCACCAAGAAAATTCCATGAACTTTCGTTAAATTTTGGAAATTCGTAAAAACACGTTAAATTTTTCACGCTTTTTTACACGGGATTGTCTTTTTAACGGCAACTAACTCGTTACATGTCGTTAAATGTAGCATTCGTTTTCACACGTGTAGTACTTTAAATTTCTCCCTTGGATTATATGCCACCCGTATAAGTGCATAGAAAAATCATTCACATGTCTTGCCATGTAGTATATATTGGAACACGTCCTGTTATAGCGTATTCTATGAATAGTGCTCGAATCAGCATCAGAATCAGGATTTTGGACTAGGGTGATGATTGAGGCTCGATAGTTGTGCCAGTGACACGATCTGGGGATAAAGATGAAAACAGGCGTGTGTTTGATGAATCTTAGAGCGACAGAGCGAAGTTTGTACCAAAAATCGAAGCTTATTTCTTAGAATTTCAAAACTATCAAGAATAGTTTTTCATCAGAAGACACTCTTAAGGAATGAATCAAAATGTATTATAGAGGGCGCTAGTCTTGAAAATATTCTTGAAATACTTTGAGAGTAACTATCGATTCACATAATTATAAAGACTAAATTTAATTTAATTTTCTGCAAAAGTTCTAATGCAGTCGAAATATTCGCATTATGCACATCTTATCACTGACTAGTAACAGAATAGCGTTTGGGAGTTCATTGTTTCCTATTTATACCGATATAGTATTGAGGGTTGATCTTCCATGAGAAATGAAGGTACTAGTTTACTTTAAACGTAGCAGAGATATGATTTGCACACAGAGCATTGCGTGAGAATGAGGGCACTGTGTCTAAAGCAAACTATTATTGAAATGAATAATGACAAATTTTCCAAATGTATTAGAATCTTTACAAAAAATTAAATTAGATTTTCTCATATTAACTATATTTGAATTGATATCTGACCATAAGATATTTCGAGGATGTTTTCAAAATTACCGCTATCTATAATTAATTTTTGGCTCGTCTATATTCTGCTGACAAGCGTTTGAGATTATATAATATATTTATAATGCATTTTGATTATTGAATATCATTAGAATCTTTCTTTACATTAAACAAATTTTTGAAACAAGATTATCCTGTGAAATCCAGTCAATAATAGATCGAGATAAGTCCAGTAATTTCGAATAAATTTTAACTCATATATTCCTGCGTCCCTCATTCCTTCATTTGATTACTGATTTTGTTGGCGCGAAAGCAGATCCATATAAAAACAGAAGTTATTTGCTGCTTCTTTTCTGATAATTTCTAACTGAGAAGAAATTAGTTATTAAAGTAGAGAAAATAGACACATTTCGGGCAAACAACAGTATAGTTGTACATTTGAGTGAACGAACTATTTTTTTTTTCTGAAAACTCAAGATTTATTTATGTAGTTTCACTCGAGATTTTTCGGAGTATTTTACTACTGAGTTGTGATAAATTGAGTCTTTAGCTCATAAAATTTACATATAGTATGAAAAACGCTGACTTGCTCATCTCAACTAACTACGTAGGCTTAGATATACGTTATTGTTTGATCAATATCTTCTTAAGCTTCATTCGTCCAAAGAGAAATATCTTGCTAAGCAGTTCAATATTGTAGGTAATTTCTAATAAAATGCTTACGAAAATCTTTTTATCACCACAATTATTTCGTAACAAATAGCGAAACCAATCATGATTTACAATATTTTTTTTTGTTATCGGTATATCAAAATTTAAATTAGTTATGTGTCTCCTCGCTACAATTTCGAATACGCATATGTACTAGAAATGTATATCATAGCATGAGAGAAATGATAAGATTATACTGGTTTAAATTTTGAGATATGGATAAAAGAAAAAATATTGTAAATCATGATTGGTTTTGCTATTTGTTACGAAGTAATTGTAATGATAAAACGATTTTCGTAAGCATCTTATTATAGGAAGTACCTCCAATATTGAACTGTTTAGCTGGATATTCCTCTTCAGACGAATGAAACTTAGGAAGATATCGATCACTGAAGGAAGTCCATCATACTTGCGGTCAATAACAATATATGAAAAATGCCGAACAATAATGTATATATCAGCTTACGTATTTAACGTGTTATCATGCATTTTTTAATAAATCACGCGTGAAGAATCGTTAGAAATTTACCGACTTAACGAAACAACCGCACTAGAATTTCAAAAACGCGCTTAAACGCGTTAATTTTGCGCGCTTTTAATGCGCTTTGATGGTCAAAATTGTAACATATTTAATCTTGAAATCGTGAAATTTTGAACGAATTATCACGTCACAAGACTTCGTTAAATTGGCAAAAGTTTTTACATGGGTTCTGTTGTGCCTGTTTGTTCGTCATCGTCATCTGTTTTGTACAGATTCTGTCTTTCCATCATCTGCGCTTTATTGAGATTTATCTTATGTAAAATTATCATATGAATCTGTTTGATAGAATCCGTAGATTCATCATAAAATTTGAAAGATGAAGCTGATAAGAAAGTATGAATAATTTCCAAGAGATATTAGACGAACTGTTTGATATGTTTATCTACTTTAGAATATCATAGCTGCGATAGATCTGCTTGGATAATTTGTTCCAAAATGATAACAAATACCATAAAATTATTCTATAGATCACATTTTCTCTCCGAAATACGCATAAAACGTAATAGAAACCGTCAAAAGTAATTTTCTCTTTTCTCCTTCTATAATATGGCACGCTAGTTATCGCTAAAGACATATAATTTGATATTCTCAGTTTTGACAGAATCATGAGTTAAAAATCAATATACAAAACAAATCACAATTAAAGTTAATTTTATAGACACTAATCCAGAACTATTTAAATGAGAAAAGATATGCGTTTCACAAGTAAAAACATGCCTGTTTTTACTACATGAGCATGATTATATCACGAGAACTAAGGACCATAGGCATAAATTCTTTTAGGATTTCCTTAGTTCCCCTGATGTATATCTATGACTAAATGATCAATACGAAAGTTCAGAATCAGTTGCAGTAGTTTCCTTGTAAGTATTAATCCAAAATAAACTCGATCGATTCGAAGGTTATCACAAAAAGTACAAAACAATATCAAGTATAAGTAATAGTCCTCAACTATTGGTGTTCATCAATCTAAACTAAATAGAATTCTTTCCTCTGTATGATTTCAAATATATCCGAGAAGAGTACAGCAACGAAAAACAAAGTAAAGATGAAGCAGTGATTGATACCCTCCTATGAAAGCATATAATCAATCTTATGAAAGCTCATTACATTGATATTGCTCATTGCAGAAGTATCGGTAACCTTTCTGCTAGGAAGAAACAAACAGATCTTCGCTCTTTTCATCATTTAAATGATACTCATTTTTGTGAATCATCATCTTATATATTCATAATGATAGGACAACTATCGAAACATTGATTAGAAAAACACTAAACTTAGGCTATAATGAAACTGTATATTTACGAATCAAATAAATTTTCACGAAACAATCAAAAAAAATTATCTTTAATGACTCGAAAATCCGAAGGTACCGTACAATATACTATTTTTATCATAAAATTTCTAGCGAAGAAAATAAAGCTAAAACGACATAATCTTTGTACACAAGAAAAAGAATAACATATCGAATCATAAGCATTGCTCACACAGAAAAGCCTTCTAGTCAAGTTCATATTGATTTCAGCTCATCATAAGAGCACAGGAAAGTTTTCGGCAAAATATTCATGACTATCAGCATTCATAATTGCTTGTGACGGAGCACTCAATGCCAAACTTGTGGATGCCATCTTACCATATGCATAATCATAGGTACCAACAACGACTGAAAAGTGTGAAGTTTCATGAATCAGTGTGCCAGCCTTAGAGTCCGTGCCTGTCATTGGAGCGGACCAAAACACAGGACATAAGTGTATTATGTATGGTTGATCTCTGTAAACATAAGCATACGTGCCAGCATATGGGCTAGCATTATTGCATCCACAATCGAAAGTGATTCTCTTCGAACTAAATACGTTTTTGATATTTTGAAAGTGTATCTTCTGTGTATTCCAATTGCTCAACATAAATCTACCAAACCAAGTCTTATAGCGATTTGTTCCACTCGGTTTCGTTTTATTCAAATAATTGAAAGAATTATTAGCATACTTAAGAGCCCAATAGACTGCAGTGGTTATTTGAGATTTCTGGGTTATCGAACAAGAAACATATGAAAGAGTAGCTGCTGCTCTTCTAACCACATTCATATTTTTATTTTGTTCACGTTGACGATTCGGACGACCTTCGATGATCAACTGAATATTATTTGACTGGAGACCAGATTGACGCTTAGTAATGGCCCTGACAAGAGAACTCTCGAATGTTCGAGCATATTTGAAAACAACACGTTCAGCTGGCATATCATATTGAATCGAATAAATACCAGTTTTAGTCATATCATATGCTGATGATAATCGAGCTTGAATGATTTTTGTTTTACCAGGTTCTAGAGGAATCATATCTTCAATGGTTGGTTCACGCCGTTTGACAAGCGGACCAACATAATTAACTGGAACATTATTACAATTTACTTTGAATAATGGATCATTTAATTCATTGTTTGGTAAACACCATTTATAAATCGATATTGTGTAATTACTAGTGTTATTATATTGCATTTCGACTACTACATCTTGTTTTTTATCAAACACTGAATGAGCTGAAAGTATTTTAACTTGTAAACAACTTCCATAGACATTACCTACCATCATTGCCATTGCAATGAATATAAGAGCAAGTTGCTTGTTCATATTTGTTGAATGTATGTATATCAATCTATTTGTATTTTAATATCTTGTTTTTTGTATAGAAATAAACGAAGCTGCATTGCATTTATATACATAAAAGAATTTAAACGCAATGTTAAGTACAGATATTTTAGGTATTTCCATTCATTATTTACGACAGTTGTACCTATCTTCACTCGAGTACTCCATATACAAAGAGTCGATTTGAAAATAATCCGAAAAGTTCAATATTTTCTCCTTCAAGTACAACATCGTTAACGTGATTTATGTGAAAAATCAGTTATTGAAGCATGACGTAAATAAACAGAGGAGATAATATAAAATATAGTACTTACCTGATCGAGCATGAGTTAGTAGACTCAAGGTAAAAAATAATTTGAGGTGAATCAGAAACGTTCCTTCGTCATTCGCCCAAATTACTTAGATTTGGGCCATTCGTCATCGAAACAAGGAATATTTATGATTTCTCTCTATATGATTTCTGTTGTTCATTGTAACTGCTATTAGTTCACCTTGATTTTTAAAATAATCGTCGATATAACTCATGGTATCATTATGCCAGTGGTGGATATGGAGGTTTCATATCCTAAAATGATATCGGTGAATGTTAGTGGAGGAACTGTTGAGAGTCCAAGCCGAAAATATATACCACGTTTTAATGGCATAATAATCCAGCGAAATATTTTCTTACGTCACAGTTATTAAAATCCATGAGTAGCTAGAAAAGTAAGATGAATCAACATGTTGTGCAACAAAATTCTATTAGTGATAGAATAAACGAATGATAAAATCTAGAGATACAATACAGTACACAGAACGAAAGCAAAGGCGTGTGTACTCGTATTAGTCATAAGGAAAACGTTTATCTTTCATTTACAACATTCCTATTGTTTTTCTTTTGCATATATTCAAAGATTATATGATTATGCGATAAATTACTCACTGTTATAGAGGTCTCTCTGGATAGCAAAAGTTAAGGCAAAACGAGAAAATATTTTTTTCCATGAAGAAAGAAGCCGATTGATTAAGAAAAGTTCATCTAATCATACATTACGTAAACCGTCTCCACAAGCACCAGAGAGAGAGAGAGGAAGGGGAACGAGAAACGTAGATAGACCTTTATATCCACATAATACATATGTACCAGAAGAGAAGGACTTATATATATCACACAAGAACAACAAAGAAGATGATAAAGAATTTTAAAAAATGGATACTTGTTAGTGTCCTCTCTAACAGTTACTGATACGAGAATACTTTCCTACGACATTCAAAGTATGCATAAATTTTAAGTCAAAAATCACTCGAGTAAATCTCGGAAACCCACGAAGATCGATACATGTTACTGATATCCACCAAAAGTGATACGCTAGAGAAATAGTTCAAGTTTCTGAATTTTCTATCACTATTTGTAAATAAAAATTGAAATTGTCATATTTTCCATTCATTAACGCAAAAATATGTCTGAAACTTGAAATAAACATATTAGGTATATACTTGAGTTCTGTCTTCTCTCAGCCAATGCAAACGAACGAGCACACTTAGTAAGAGGAAAAGTTTTTGTTTAATGACTGTTCATCAATATATGAAACACAGTATGAAGAAAAAATGTTACCCGTTTTTGAGGAGTGAAATAGTTTCGGTGATTTGAATCAGGTGGGTTAAATATTTAACGGTATTGGTTATCGAATCAGCCGATATTGATAAGCTCAACATGGTGGTCAGGAGAGAAGACGTTTTCTTGATAATATTTAGGAAGAAGAGTTTATTTCTCAGCAGCATAATATGTTCAGTGATTTGGAATAAGTGTAGTAGATGCAGAGTTGAATTCTATGAAGAAAGACTTAATACTTGATTACTGGATATACGTGCATTTAATGAAGTAGTTCTCTTTATTATAGGTCAATGAGGAGAACCTTTTAATCGCAGGATTGAATATAATGTATCTTCGGAATGAACAATGCGTGCAAATCAGTTTTGCTTACGTTTACTCGATGAATATTTCAAGTTTCAATTTACTACACTGCATTTTTTTTACAAATTCATTATGTTGAGAGAAAATATTTCGTTTTCGTAGCTGATGTCTTTTATTTTATCCATGTTTTCATTTTCCTTGTCGACCTGTCCCATATATTGACAGATGTTATGAAATCAGAGTGTTCTTTGGTTACTGAGAAAATGGTACTACGTAATTGCTTTATAGATTTGACCGAGATTCATCAATCTTTTATTTGAGTAATCAGTGTTTTTTCTTTTATTTTTCTCGATTGGAATATTACCTTGGGAGATGTGGCCGGATGTCGTGAATTCTGAACTCCTGAAATTCTTCAAAGTTACACCACGTTAGATAATGAAGATTGAGAAGATCACGGAATCTACGGAACTAACGAAATTCACGGAATCCGAGGAACTCACGAAAGGGTGTGGGTGTGGGTTTATAGTTAACTCACACCCGAACCCACACCCACACCAACACGCACAGCCACTACCACACCTACACTCACATGCACACCCTCCTTGGATTCCATGAACTTCTTTAATTGCTCTGTGTTCCTTTATGTGTATTGCGTCTGTCAAGTACGTAATGTTTGTATTTGGCTCAGTGGTTTGCATCGAAGTTTGATTTTCAAGAGTTTCAGAAGTTCAGAATTCATGGAATTCGGTCATTGCTGAATTTTTTGGTAAGCATCCATATGCAATAAGTTGGATACATGCACAACTCAAGTTGCATCACGTCGTTCTTCTTATTCTGTTTCTTTGCTATTGTTTCTCCGCCATTGTCACGAATAAAATAATTCCACAATTGAATGATAGCGTTTGATATTTTTACGACTTAACCTATTCTCTCTGAATTCTTTGAAAATTTCAATACTACACTAGGAACGTCGTTAAATATTATTGTTGAAATGACATCTACTACAACAGTATTGAAGCTAACTGCAACTACTAGTTAATCAGCAGCGTTTCTTAATACTATTTATGAACCTTTGTAGGGCTCCCTCCAATATTGTTTAAAGTGTCCTTACATCATGATATAATTAGTATAATACATGTATAGAGTAACTTTGGATGCAAAGTAAGTGATCCATTGCATTTAAGAAGTAACGTGCAATAGAACTGTTTGCACTTGTTTTAGCAACCTGATTTTATTCAAATTTTTTATCAAAATATGAATAATGAAAATATGTCAAGCAAGATACATTAATACATTAGTGTTTTATAGTATCTCATTTAGTTTTCTATATAGAGCATAAGATGATTACTAGGCTAATAGCAAGTAGCCGGTCACCAGCATCTATCTCATCATGGCCTACGTGTTCGTTATCGTGATTTGATTAGTTCATGGAAATTTTGTTAATATCTATCATTTCTTATTTTGTCTATTATTTATGATAACTATTTTTAAGAATAAATTTTTCTCTACAAACAGAACAAGATGTCTTCTACATATAGGGTGGTCCATAAATAACTGTGCGATAAGAAATTCGAATATCTCCATTACGGCTCGAGCAAACCTGCTGATTTTTTTACCAGTGATAGAGGCATGTATCAAGTTTATATCCATAAAGACATGTCCAGGGAGACCCTTTGTTAAGTATTACTATTGCCCTCAACAAGAAAAATTTACTTTTTCACAAATAGAAAAAAAAAGCAGTACACTTAACAGAGGATCTATCTAGGCATGTCTTTATGGATATGAAGCTTGAACATGCCTCTATTATTGGTAAAAAAATCAGCAGGTTTGCTCGAGCCGTAATGGAGATATTCGAATTTCTTATCGTACAGTTATTTATGGACCACCCTGTACACTGTATGAAAATATTATGATATGCCTATTGAGAAGACTTAATGTATTACACTGAAAAAAAAATAAGTATCATACCGAACCTTTTTTGCAACGAATTCTAAACCCTCGGAGGAGTTTCGTATAAACCTTTGATCCCTTCAAAGTGATTGTCATCGATCAAAAAGTCTTTGTTAAAGGTTCGGTAGAGCTTTTTAGGGTTTGGTACGAAACCTAAAAAGGTTCAGGATTCGTTGCAAAACTCGAAACCTTTAAAGGTTTCGTACATTGTACGAAACCCTTTTTTTCCTTCATGAAACCCTTTTTTTGTCTATGAAACCCTCTGAGGTTCGGTAATGTAACCATTTTTTTTCCAGTGTAAGAGAGTATCCATGAGGGGATCGAGAATCGCACCATTATTTGAGGTACCGACCAAAATCTTGTTTTTTCATTTTTTTGTGTTTTGAAAAGCCATTCTCCGAAACTATGCAACCCAAACCTTTAGCTCATTTGGATGTATTATAATAAAGTTAACCAATACCAAATTTTGAGCATTACCAACTTATTATCAAAAAATAGTCAAAAATCATTCCGTGAATATTTATTAGGATTATGTTTCAACAAGTGAGAGAATTGTTTCGTACAATATGCCAAAAGACATTGCATTAATAGCTGAAAAAAAGCCTGTAAACGCAAATCCTGTGGGAGTGAACTGTGGAACTCGCATATGTTGTTTGGCCTCATTAAACTAATACAAAATCAGTGAAGTGAAAATTCCTCGTAGACTAGTTTTGTTTGAAGAGAAGCGATCAGCCAGTAAAGAATTGCCTTTTTTTATGTTTACATTGCGAACAGAAATTGTTTATTTTTTCTACAAGCGCTCTATTTTTTGTTTGCATAGTTGCAATTCGCTCGTTGTTTTATATTTTCGTATTTTGTAAGCTTAACTTAACATTGTTATCGTTAGAAGCTTTGAATTATATGAAAAATAAAGTTGTTGTAAATATCTTTTATATCTACAACAGCCAGTCTTAATACACTTATATATCTCGATTAACTCACAACAAACTTACATTGATTATGCGTCAAAATTATAATTTGATGAATCGACACTTTATGTTAACCAAATGACCATTGTGGTGACTTTGTCTCATTTCAGGTACTTTTTTTTTTAAGTCAAATTGAAAATAAACAAGTATTTGTAATTTATTTTTTTGAAAGAGAAATCTTTTCCAAATAAATATGAACGTTCCAGAATTTTGCCAATCGCGAAAGTCCAGGGTGTGTATTGGCAAAATTCCAGCGGATTTATCGGGGAAAGTAGAATGGACATTCGCTAGTCTCCAGGAATTAATTTTACATCTTGGTCCCATGTGAAAACTTGAGGTATCAGAGTATATACGTCTTTGTCTTAAATTCCGACCAATACGAATATAGCCGATTTACGATTTTAATAAGAAAAAGCGAGAATAATATGTAAAAATAAGAAATTAAGAAAAACTTAATTTTGATCTGATGATAGATAACAGGAAGGGTGTGATATGTCTGATGTAGAAAGATTATTCTTTTTTTCTTTGTCGTCCCCGAAAAACAGGGAAGTTACAATCAAGGCGGCAAAATTAAAGGAGATACACTGATGAAAGTGCAGTGAACTCTCGACAATTGGCGAATGTCCACTGTACTTTCACCAATTAACGAAAGTCATATTGGCGAAAATCGGGTAACTCATTAGTATATGATTATTTTCTTATTAGATTCATGATCACTAAAGATCTTTGAAAATACAAATAAGATTTTATTTTTGTTCTATCTCCACAGTTTACTTTGCTTCTCTAAGCATAGGATATTCAAGCAAGAAAGTATTCTAACTTTAGTAGAGATTTTATTGCTCAAATTGAAGAATGCAGCTCCAAAGTTGCTTTCTCATATCCAACGTTCGGATTCTCAGATTAAATTTATCCTAAAGTTGATAATGATATAGATTTTTGTGTTCAAAATTCAGCTCATTATTCTACAGTTTGTCATTCATCTCGAAAATGAAGATTAAAAGTGAAACCCTGCTATAAGATTGCTAATAATCTATCCCGCGTGTTCTAGATGAAACTTAAGTCTCTATAATTTGCTCTTTCTTGATCAAGATTTAGAACATCCTTGAGTAGAGACTGTGATCAGTAACCTAACGAAAGAAAATAATCTTATAATTCACATGAATTGAATAAAAGATCAATCAAATTGCTTTATTGAAAGTCAAACAATCGTATAAGAAAAATCTATATTATATTGTACAAGTGTTCTTCGTCAGGAACTTTCATATGATTGGTCACAGAACGGAAAAAAGTGTATATACATATATATATATAATACATATCTATATATAATACATACGTCCTGCATGTTCATTCATTATGTATACACGTCGTGTATGTTCATTCATCATATATATATGTCAGTCATATTTTATTTTCTTTCACATCATAAACCGAATAAAAGTTTATATATTTACACCTATATTATAATGCACAAGTATTTTTCAGTTCTTCGGGAACTATCGTATGATTTGTCAGAGAACGAAAATAAAATATACATATATATGTACATCATATATGTTCATTCATTATGCATATATATGTCA
>CAJNSZ010003106.1:0-12257 GCA_905329745.1 Rotaria sp. Silwood2
ACTCTCGCCCCACTAAAATAAATTAGAGAAGATCACTCATTCGGGCGTAAGATACACTTACCTCTGGTCGTGATGTGGTGAGCACATCAGTGATGCAAGCTTCTCCTGCATGCTTCACTAACTTACTACCTGTATTTCCAGTCAGAGCTTTTGCGGTGTTGTTAGCTTCCCTGATATATTCGGCGCACACATCAATAGCGGTTTTTTCACTCAAGCTTCTTCTGCGACGTGTACCAATGACACTTTCCAAAGTGCAAGGTTTAAGCTGCATGCACTGACCTCTAGAAACGCTGACTAATTCATAACTTTGCTCAATGATTATGTTATACGATTTTCTACCATTCCCTATATCCTATACGAAATCTTACAAACATAGATTTTTTTCATCGACATTATGAGCTCTTACGGTTTCCGTTGCAATGAAGCGAAGACTGTCTTGAAATGGATGTGAGATATCTAGTCCTCCACTACTTTTAGTTGCGTCGTTCAGAATAACTATGAAGAAAATATAATGTTGGCACTAGAGTACAATGAGAATGAACATACGTGGATTGGTGCACGAGTCTTGAGTAGATGTTATTGTGCACAAAATAGTGTTATTATTCTTGAGTATAATCTCATACTAGAATGATTGAATCATGTTAGGAAGGACGGTATTATGTTACGGAAAACTTTACCTTTTCGTTGTAAAATGGAGATTCGGTTATGTATACATACACTTCGATGTACTGATTGATGAGTACTGTCAGATTTCCAGACTTCCTACACCAGTACCCACTTGGGGATGGGTTAACGGCATCCTTTCGAAAAGGGGTCAAATGTGGATCACCCCACAGATGACAGCTGTCAACGTCTTGTGCATGACTTTTGGTCTGAACTAAACAGTTATAATTAAGAGTTTCACATATTTTGCACAGTAACTATTGATCTCCTCACTTGCAATGAGAATAATAAAAAGAATTAGTCTCATGTTCTTCAGTTGAAAGCAAATGTGCTGTGAAACGAAGCGCTTCCTCTTTTTATACGATTTCTAGTTGTTTGTTGACATTGTGATAGACTTAAAAAACATTAATAAAGCGCGCAATTCAGGTTACTCATTTCTTTTAAGTACCGGGCTACTTGAAATAAATGAAAACAGTTCGTCTATTTTCTAGTGAAAATTCCAACTATCACTATTCTCACTTCATTTACATGAGCGTCAATCATATTTTCTCTCTCGAGCTTTATCAGAATGTTGCATAGCAACGCTGGCCTCTGTTATAAAGCATTAGTATCGAGATGCCTACGACTCTTATCCAGCTTTGTACGTATCTCCGTTTTCACAATTAAAATGAGAAGATCTTATGCTCTCCTGCCACTGTTTCTTGAGAGTGTGGGTGTGCGTGTGCGTATAGGATGTGTGGGTGTGGATGTGAGTATGTTTGAAGATATGATCAACACCCACACCCTAGTACATCAAAAATCGGCTGCTACAGTCTGTAATGGCTACTGGCTGGCCTCTGTGACCGTCTTTGTGTCTGGGAAGGGTGGAGAAGAAGAAGGTGACTGAAGATGCTTCACATTTTCGGATCTGTGTAATACAACACTCCTTTCGTATCGAGTGTCATCAAATCCCAAAGATTGAGTTGGTATGCCCTATGAATCTGCACAGTCGAAAAAATAAACGATACCCATCGAGAGTGTTTTATAATTCAAACACATCGGTGGGAAATTCAGCATAAAACTAGAACATCTATAACTACATAGACACAATGTGACGTGCACAAAGGATAAACACTTGCTTTGTATAATATATTGGGTTGCAAGAGAAAACAATCCAAGAGAATCTGCGGAAGCTATCCATTCTCATCATAACTGCCAATACATCTAAAAAAATCGATAGCGACTAAGCACAGTATGCGAAACTATTGACTGTAGCCCTTCAGTTCAGACAGAAGTCATGTACAAGATGTTGACACCTGTCGAGTATGGGGCGGCTCACACTTGACCCTTTTTCGAAAGGACCTCGATAATCCAGTTCTAAATGGGTACCGGTGTAAGAAACATGGAAATCAGACTGTTATTCATCAATCAGTACATCGAATTCTACATCTCATTATTTCAAGAAAGGGATTGTCATGGAAAGATACCACTTTTACCACAAATACTTCAGTTCTACAAAATATGGTTTTATCATTCGAGTATCGAATTAGACTGAAGAACAGGTACACCACAATATGCACTAAAACATTGACTGAAGACTCATACAGTGATTCACATTTGTCGATACTCTCTGTACTCGATTGGCGATAAAACTGTTAAAAAGGAAAAATATCGAAGGAGAAGATGTCGAAAAACTAATATCGACATGAAAAATTGTCAACAAATTTTTAAGAGAGTTATGAATAGAAATCAGCATGCTTTGTTATATGCGTTCATGTTAGCATTCTAACAGTGATCAAATGTAGATAATGAAAACATAATCGATCGTGTATCATTTTTTTTTCGCTTAGCAACTGTAATTGATGAACCATCTAAGTATTTCATAGCAGTTATAGCACCATCATAATACTGTTTAGCAAGATTATCTATATGACGTTGAATAGCAATTGCTTTAACTTATTTTGATCTAGCCCATAAACCTACAGTAAATTGAGTAAAGATTTTTCCTTATTTGAATTTATAAACGAAATAGCTGAAGACTTTCCTTGGATTACATCAGTTGAAGATAAGTAGCTTCAGCCGTGACAATAGAATTTAAGTTATATAGTAGTTCTTTGTTCAAATCTTTTATTTAATTTTTATCACATACTACTCATCGTCATTGCTACTGACTAAAACTCTACACTAATAGAATTATGAGAAAAGCAACAATGAACTGTATGCCATTAGATTCACCATTTACTCGAGACATCATTTTTTTGATTTTTTCCTATTTCGATATCCTCGCACTTCAATATTTACTTTTCGATATCTTCTCTCCTGTATACTTTTTCTTTCGACATTTTCGCAGTAATCCATTTACTCCAACAGCATGGGTGTGGGTGTAGGTGTGTGATTCTGCGTGTCGGAGGGGATATGGATCTTCATTTCAACCACACTCACACCTAAGTAGATCGACCGGTGGCCGATAAACTGGCCCATGTAGCTCCGTCTGGTCTACTCAGATCGGTACCGGTATCGGCTGTCAAAAGCCGAGATTGGTTCCATCTCTGCACCCCGGATATCGCCGTATTCAGCCACTTATAACCTAAGATAATGTATGATAAATGTACCCCACACTATACAAAAGTCAGGATCTCAGGCGCACAGTGTAGATTTAGATAAATGTCGATCGGTGTTTCGATGCGCATTCTCGGGTACCCATGGGTGTTGGTGTGAGTGGAAAGATGATTCGTATCCACACCCACCCATACCTATACCCACACCCACACCTGCCCATACCTATACTCACACCCACACTCACAACCACACCCACACCTGCCCATACCTATACTCACACCCACACTCACAACCACACCCACCCACACCCATACCGATACCCATATCCACATCCACACCCTATCGATACAGAATTCTACGTTCAGTGCAGGTACGCTACTGCTTCTTGACCACATTCACACTCGTACATAAAAACATACTAACTCCACACACCAAAATAGCCCAAATACATTTCAAACCCACAACACCCACATCATTCAAACACACACTCAAAATATTCACATATACACCTGCATGTACCCTAAAAAAGCCACTTTCCTTCTTGAGTTACATGAATCAAACTGCCGTCGTAGTGCAAGGTTTGCCTTCGCTTATTCATTGCTGCATTGAAAAATGCTACTTCTTAGACAATAGCGCAAATAAGTATGCTTATTTGTTTTGCATTTTGACGCATGATTTTACTACTTGGTTTTTTCCTCCGTATGAAAAGTGATGTAAACTTAAGTCAACGATGAAATCAAATGTTGTTACATTGATTGAATGTTGTTTATCATTAAATGAAAGGGTTTTAGAAGAATCTAATATCTCTCATGAACGGTCAGTGTTCACAGAAGTCTTTTCGATACGTATTATCAAATGTAAGAAATAGCATCAATTGGAATTCAATGATAGGCTTCAATAGTAGACTCCAGTTTTAAAGAACTGTAGGAGTATTTAATGTAGCATGACGAAGTCATTTCACGTCTTCACAAGTATCAATCTCAAGATATTCGTATGCTCGAGTTGAGCTCTTTCCAATATTTTATTAAATACTCATAACAGAAGGATTTAATGTTTAATAGATTTAAAGAAATGAGGTGTTTGCCCTTCAAATCGATTTTCATGACAATACGTCAGAAAAGGTTTTACAGAGAGAATGAGTAGTTTTCTGAAAAAGAAATAATCGAATTTCACAGGTAACAGTAATGGAACATTCGTTTAGGACAAAGTTTTCACAAATCAAAGTATATGTATTCGTTTCGAGGTATTCAGTCGAAATTTAAGCGACAATTGCAGAATTTTTTGCAGGTTTGACGAACATTTTTGGGTCAATAGCAAAAATATGCAGCAATTATTTTCTTCTCGTGGTTTCCTCTTAAGACGAAAATATAACCGAACATGTTTCCAGATGAGCACAATTCATGCGTCAGCATCTATGCTAAATGTCCCCGTTAAAAAGTGAATTTTTTGCGCAGATGTGTTTATGCTTCGAATCCTGTACAACATGGCATAAAACATTCACTCAATATAGAAAAAAACAAGCAATCAAGGAAAACATATTTGCACGAGACCAGCAATGGCTGAGAGAGCATAAATTCACTTCCTTTTTTGTGTTAAAATGTACGCATGCCCATTTTCTTGTAAGTGTCGTAAACACATTGATAGGAATGATTCATAACAAAACACTGTGTCTATGTAGCGTCTGGCTGAAGGTTGAAACCGAAAATGTCATTGGTACTGAATATAAATCAACTGAGAACCATGTTTATTTGAATGTCCGTAAAATCCATGATGCTTCGTTCGAGGTATTCCATTTGAAAATTATTACGAATTTGCATTGCGCACTTTTTCTTATTCAAATAAGTCGGAAGCAAACTAAGCGAGAGATTAGGAAGTGTATGCGTATACCGAAAAAATACAAAGGATATAAAAGGTAGAAACTTTTTCTTCTAAGACACAAACCATTTAAAAAAAACGTACCTTCAGTCTTTGACGATGCGACTCTTTTTCTTCATTATTTTCATGAGAAGTAAGAATGTGAATGATTGACTGTCATAATCTGTTATTTCCTCGCTAATGATTTTGTGATAGTGTCCCTCGAAATTCGTTCTCAAGATGTCAGCAGCTGCCGTGTTTGGGGCGATCCACATTTGAATCCATTTAAAAAGAATCCAAATGATCCACTTCCAAATGGATACTGGTGTAAACGAGAAGGGAAACTTACTGTGCTCATCAATGAGTTCATCGAAGTGTATGTCTATGTGACCCCAGCACCATTCTGGAACGAAAATGTATGCTTTCTTTTCTCAGAATGAGTTTATTTTCAACATGATTTTAGAAGTGTAGTATGAAATAAGACTCACAAATGGTTCCACTACACTGTGCACAATAACATCAGTTCAAGACTCGTGCAACCACCCACGTATGTTAGTTCTAATTCTTGTGAAGCAGCATTCTCACTTTTTATTACAGTTGTCAATATTTCTCGACCTCGCACAGGGGAAGGATTGGACGCTACATACGCGCCTGGCAACGCAATTCATGTGGTCGTGTCTTCTTACGTAAGAAATAATAACTTGCATCGAAATAGTTCCGTGGGGAATGTTGTACTGCTAAGTCAACCATTTCTAAATTGCTGGAAAATTTTGGGGGTTATGAAATTGAATGTATTTATCACATAACTTTATTATCGGTTCTAATGGGGTTGAAGATTGACTAGGGGATAACAAAACGGTAAATTATTTGAGCTTTTTAGAAGAATTTGTACTAACTTCACCGAACTTTTGGATTGAACAACCAATTAACACTTGCCGTAGGATCGAAATGAAAAATTCAATACAACCTCCTTCAATCGATGCTTTACTCCAGTAGATTTTATTTAAATCGAGTTATTGAGGCTAGGACGCCAAGCCGTAGGTTTAGTCCGATAAACTGGTCTGTTTCACAATACGTTCTCACAATAATAGGTTTTTTCCAAATATGTAATCGTTGGCTTTAGTGAACTTTGTAATGTGTTATTTGCTTCATTGCACACATATGTGACTGTTCATCTGAACTCAATTCTCGTCTGGTAGATTTGTTTAACTTTTTCTAAGACAGTTACGGTGAATGATTTTGCCCCAGTTCAACACTTTACTAAATAAAAATTGAGTCATATTTCTAGAAGCTTCTGAAAAAGATAGATCTCAAGAAATAGAGAGAGAAATTCGCTGAAATCAACATTCTGATGCTTTTTTCAATGAAAGTTTACACCTGAAAAGCTTAACATGGCCTGTAGATTTTTCGATGAGAATGTTTGGATTTCATTCAACTGTTATCCAAGTGTTGTTGATCAACTCATCCAAGATGGAAGTAACTACTCTTTATTTTTGAATTACTCTGTTTAAGACAAAGAGATTAATAAGAGCAGTCACAAAGTTCATTATAAGCCACTCTAGAAAGATTACTTCTACATTTTCAAAGTTATCTGCTCACAATACCACACTCACAATCGTCGACACTTATCCGATTGTATTTTATTGCAACGGGTAATACTATAGTAGCCAGTACAAGTGTGGGAAGGATTAAAATGGCAGCTTTCGCGTTACACAGCATTTGGGTACTTTTACCAGAAACATACCGTCATTACATCGATCCTCGGCGTCAGTAGTGAGATAGAGTGGGTTTTGTTGAACTTACTGTACTGAATATAGCTTTATAAACCACATATTTGTAACTATTGCAAAAAAAAACTATCACTTTTTTACTCTTTTAGCAAAAATAGCGGACTCTTACTTTTTCCCAACTACCTTGGTTGATGATGTCAAGTTCATATCACCTTGCATTCCATTTGATATTGAAAGTGAATAGTTATAATTGAGAGAATATTGAAATTACTAAAAATCCAAAAACAGATACGTTTTACCGCATGCATAGGGAACTACAAAGTGGTCCCGGTCCTGGTCCGGGGACTAAACATCTTTCATACTGGTCCCGATCAGCCTTTTATGCAGTGTGTCGCCATTTATTTTATGTTTTTTTACAATAGTAATGACGACTCAGTATAAATAATCAATTCGATAATAAATCCATCAGATAGAGCAGCAGATATAAAAGAAGAGAGAAATGAATAAAGGACTACTACGAAGTAAATGAGAATTTTTTTACAAAATTCAATGGTTATTCTTATTTATTCGAGTTTTCAATGAAATTCTTTCACTTTAACATTGGATATAAAAGAATTCTCGTACAGTTAACGAATCAAAATCATTCATGTCAATTTTATGTATTCATAAAAGTACATAGATCGTAAAAACACTGCTCAATTTTAGGAATGAAGCCAATGTCAAAGACCGGGACCGGGACCGGCACTAAAAAAAGTGATTGTGCAATTTCCTACGCACGCATGACTTTTGACATTAATTGATTTGATTGTTTGAGTTCCCTATATAACCTATTGTGTTTAATGTTATTCAAAAATGTCTTCAATAACATAGTTGGATAGCGCACCAAAATTTTGACTAAAATGAGATTCATCCGATATTTCTGAAATGTACCATTGAATATTGACAGTAATAATTAGAAAAAAATTTGTAAACGCCTGACTAAAAACTAATTAGTAGAATTTCATGTATGTACTTGTTGTAAAACCCTTGTTCCCTCGTCTCAAATCTTGCAAATTTAAAAAATGTCTTATTTTTATTCAGAATTCAGCGCTTCATTCGATTCTTTGGTTGAAAATGTTTTTGAGTAAAGTTTGACTCGAACAGGCTTTTCTAGAAAACTCAGATAATCGAACTGCTTTATTACAATACCTCTGCATGTGAAAAGTTTTTTTCTTTCGCTTCATTTATACTATTTTCAGTAGTCTTTCACTTGCACTCATCTGCATCTGGTGTGAAACAGGATGAAAGGCGAGATGAGCTTAACATGATCAGTCAATAACGCAAGAAATAAGAAAAATCTACTACTTCTACTGGATGAGTGCAATACGATAAATTTTTTCCACACTAGCTACATATCTACAATTGATACCCTAAAAATTCAGTGCAATATGGTCTTCAAAACCCATGTTATTGCTACATTGGCCCCGATACAGTTGTTAACGGTGGTATGTTCCTGGTGGATGTACTCATTTCATATTTTGGCTTTAAAGTAATAACTAAAGAATTCCTTAATGGAGAGATGACTCAGTATTATGGATGATTTCCTACAGTACACATAATCCTCATTTATTTTATTTCATCTAACCCCATATCCAACTCAATTACATTTAAACATTCCCTAACTAAATGATCACCAAACTATGTTTAATAAGCGTTGAAAATTCCTCGCGATTCGCAGATGAGTGATCTAATACTGGTACATTTCCTTGGATTTATTCAGATGTAAACTATCGATGTATTTATAATGTCAAATAGGATATTGGATCTGGTAACAAAGTATATGACGTTGAAATCGAACAAACCTATGATTTGATAAACGTTTCTAATGGCCTTTACATAGATATGGCAGACATATGCGAGTTGGAATATCCATCAGAAAATCGACTGAGACGAAGTTTGCATAGAACAGTCGCTACTAAAATATGCGCTGAATATATGAAACAAGCTGAAAACACAGCAAAAGCATTGGCAGGAAACATAGGTGGTCGCTACTTGAAGCATGCTGAAGAAGCTTGTATCAATGATGTGCACAGTACATCCCAACCAGAAGTAAGTCTAATTTCAATGTGAATGATTGATATTTTCTAACTAAGTACAGTGGGGTGAGAGTGCTGTTAGTTTCATCGTCTTCGATGCAATAAAGCAAGCTAAATTCGCCAGAGCCGCAAATAAAATCAATTTTGAAACAGCCTTGTCTTCTATTTCTCAAGCTGCAGCACGAGCCAAAGTGGTTGTTGAAGGTTATATTGGTCACTAGGCCTGTGGACATTCGTAAGGCAAATGCTGTGTCATGGTCGTTAAATGAACTGAAAGCATCGTTACTTTTGAACCGCTCTTCTGTTTTTTGAAAATATACTGAGAAATTATCTAATCTGCAAGTGTGAATTGACTGTTGTGCAATACATAGCACTTGACTATGGAAAAATACTTTGTGATATGACCAAAATTTAAACGAAAAAATTTGACTTACTTCAGAGGGTGTGAATGTTGGGGTGGATATGACGGTAGGTGTGTAGGTGTGGGTGGGAGTTGGGGTGGATGAGTGAGTACGGGTGTGAGTGTGAGTATGGTTGTGAGCGTAGGTGGGTGTGATGGTTGTGGGTGGGTATCGGTGCGGATGTGGATGAGGGCGTGAGTGTGGAGGCGGATTGGTGTGGTGGAAGTAGGTGTGGATATTTGTTTCAATGAGACAGCCACAGTCACATTCACCCAACAGCCCCACCCATCCATAGCCACACTGATCTCACAGCCCAACCGCTCCACACCCACACCCTTCTCATATTCACTTTTTCTTTTGGTTTAAAGCTACTGCAGAAATTATACCTCCCGAAGACCAACTCTGGTGATATAAAAACTTATTTGGTACAACAAGACAATTGATTTCATTTTAATTATTGATATTTTTTATGAAATGGAATGAAATGAAATGAACTCTGATTGATTGATACAGGACGTTTATGGTGATTGTGATTAGTGTCTCTAATGGAGATCTAAAGGAATATGAGTATTTACGCTTTTCTTATATGATTAAACTGTACTTATCTATCTTATTTTCATAGATCGAGTATTAAAATACGAAGTTCCACATACTGTAAAGAAATAAAAACTAAAAACCGTGTTTATATCATTTCCATCAACATAGATGCAGCTTTTATCGCATAAGTCATCTTCTACAAATAGTTAAAACGCTTTTTGAAATTCTAAATAGTTTTCAATATATTAGACGGATTTTTTTAAATTTTTTCTGCAAAGTATATTTCAGTACTAGCAGATGTTCTGTACATTTTATTTCTGCTGGCTGTGGAAATCAATATTAGCATTCGATACTTTATTTTTATCAATTAAATAACTGTATGATGCAGTGATTCCTGAGCTAACTCAATTCATTTAAGTATAATTTCGCTTTCTATTAAGCATCTTAACATGCAATCCGTATTACAAAACATTAAGCCATCTAATAGAATTATATTTTCGGGTGTGGGTATGGGTGGGTGTAGGGTGTGGGTGTGGGTGGGTGTGGGTGTGGGCGTGGGTGGGTGTGGGTGTGCCTGTTGGTTTCAAAGAAGAACTACACCCATACCCACAATCATTGTTTAGAGTTTTACCTAAATATTCTTTTTTTTATAGTTAATTAATCTCCTGATACTGTAAGATGGATAACTTAATTAAGGAAATTTACCGTATTCGCAATGTAATCCATATATTAGATCGACTTCTATTACAAAAGTTACATCGATCACATAGCATCTACATGTTTGTAATCAATTACTAATATTTTGTCCGCTTTGAAAAAAACGTATTTGTTGTTTGATTACAATATAATGCTTACTAAGTTAACCATTCCTTGTATTAATAGGTAGTGTAATCATGTAAATGAACATGCTGTTGAATTGTTCACATAATGAATATGCTAGTCATTATCTGGCATCTAATTTTTTTCATTCAATGAATCTCCAGGTCAATTACCTATTAAAAATTACCTTATGTTATTGTCAATGCTCCTAGCATATCTCTGGTGCGAGAAGTATATTTTAGTAATGAGTTTTATTGTAAAATATGTTCTCATAAATGCTGCTTTTATTATGCATCATTTTTCTAATTTATTTCATCAATATCCTTCAGAATCCCATGCTTAACACCATACACTTTTGCTGATGAAACTAAAAAAATAGATTTTCTTTCTTTGAAAATCTTTGACACTATTGTAACATAATAATAAGTGGCGGATGGAATTATGATGTTATTGCTGCAGCATTTCTTTTATTCTTCTAATCAAATTGTGATCACAATGAACAAACTAGCAGAATAGTGCTACCGATATATATTCAGTATATCATCGAATGTTATCTTCACTATTCTATCCTCGAGTCTGTCCCTGGAGACATTTCCAAGAATGTTTCACAAAGGAAATGCTCTCTGTTCTTACTTTCTTCATCTCCTTATATAGTGATCAATTAGATCACACGGTTATACGAGAGAAAGAAAGAAAACAGAAGAAAAGATACACATAAAGAGAGAGAGAGAACAATGAAAGTTACACCAAAAGAAATAGAACAGATTTTGTTGAACAGAACAAGGACAAGAATTAGTCAATCACACTAATTACATCATATCAGCGCAATGTAAACTAGGGATGACATCCACATGGATAAAAATCATCTCTGATTAACATGTAAACACACACATACAAGTATATACATACATATGTATATCTATTAGTGCCAATTGGCACAACTATCTGATCGAATTATATATGTACTGCTTATTGTATGATCCATCCTTTAAGGTTATCTTTACTATTAATGAAGAAACGCAATAATAATAATTTAAACTTTAGGTTAATTTTTTTAGAAGAACACTATATTGATTTGATGAAAATGTTTTTTTACTAGACTCCAATTAGTTTTAAGGACATTACGGCATTCAATAATATGAATTGAACTACCTAAAAGAATTTGTTTGCTTTCTAGTTCAGCTACTTGTGTTTCACTATATCGAATAGATTTTGTTGCTTTACTATAACAACGATATTAGACACTTGTAATTTTATTTTGTTACTCGAAAAGAAAAAGAGAACTAGTATTTATTGATTCTTTTTACCCATTTCTCCATCAGATATTTCTATTAGATACTCTTGAATGGACAATCACCATCATTACATGGTATTTCCTATTGTAAATCGACTTACTTCATAATATTGACAGAATGTTTCTATATAGAAAGAAAATTTAATAGACAAATTCTTTTTATGAATAATTTCCTTTAACTCAAATTGATCTCGAAATATGACGTCTTTAGGCAAGATAATCTATTAATGTTGTATTATCATCATTACTTGACATTAGAGGGTGTGTGTGTGGGTTTGGGTGTGGGTGTGGGTGTGGGTGTGGGTGGGGGGTGGGTGTGGGTGGGGGTGTGGGTGTGGGTGTGGGA
>CAJNSZ010003107.1:0-12257 GCA_905329745.1 Rotaria sp. Silwood2
AATATCTAATTCAGCAGTGGACTTCTTCATCGATTAATATTACACAGAAATTCCAAAAGACCTCTATCGACTGCAAGTGGAAAACATTTTGTTTAAAAAATTTCGAATTTTTGCATTTTTTCAAAATTTTTGATTTTGTGAGTCATATATCTCGAAGGCAGAGTAACGAAACAATATATTTTTTTACCAATCGATAGCTTGTGAAGTTCCCTACAAATAATGTCTTGAGTTTTTCGGTCTCATGCTTCCTTTATTTTCTGTGATCGTTCTACAAATGAGTCATATATGACCCACTGGGGGGTAAAGGGTTAAACAATCAAATAGACACTCTCAAGAAATTGAGTATCTTATTTTGCTAATAGTCAATTCAAATGGCATTAGCAATTACAGCCTGTACTAGACAATTAGATAGTATAGTGGTAGTACATGGCTGACTCAAAAATGTATGTTATCTATCTCCTATTATGTTATATTATGCAACAGTGTTCGTATTAAAAGTTTTTCTCTTGTCTTCAGCTCCTTTAATTTGAATTATATATCGAATGAAAGCTTTCTTTGTTTCCTCTATCGAACAATATATAGAAGTATAGGAAAATATTTTTATTTTCCTTTTTCGTTTAGATGAAATTGTTCGCTTGTATATACAATATAGGTACACTCATGACGAAACACGCTCCCTATTGTACTTTGAAGCTAACAATCCACTTTAAATTATAAAGTTCAGTAAAATGATACTATTGTGGGTATCTTAATTTTTGGGTACGACATTTCATTCGAATGCACAATGCTTGTAATTACGAAATAAATATTCTTTTCGACTAATGCTTGACTGATTTTGATTAGAGAGTAATCAGACTTTGTAACGATAAACAAAGACATGCTTCAAATCAGCATAGAAGATTGGGTCAATTTATATTTCTCACAAAACCCTTCGACAACTTTTATTTTCAATTGCAAATTCCGCTATGATCATGGTCAATCTTGCATGAAAAAATAAATTCAGTCAAAACATAGTTTTAATGATTTATTCATATTTTGTTTTGAATTTCCATAGCTTTATTAAGATTTAGAAGTGGTTTTCTGCAGTCAAACTTACGTTTTGATTGACTTTAATTTATAAGGTAAGCCTAGTGGAGACCAGGACCGAACTTTTGAGATGAACGTAAAAGTTGTCGAAGGACTTTGTGACAAATATAGATCGACTCGGCTTTTTATGTTGACTTCAAATATATATTTCTTTTTCGTTAGACAATCTAACTATTTTGATCAAAATCAGTCAAATATCAATTGAAAAGAACATTTTTTTTCTTACTTACGAACGTTGTGTGTTCGAATGAAATTTAAAGTGGGTCGTTGCTTTCAACGCATGCACTAGGGAGGAGATTTTGTCATGACTGTCTCTATATTGTGTATACAAGCGAACGATATCATCTAAACGAAAAAGAAAAAGAAGAATATTTTCTCATACTTCAATATACCATTCAATAGAAGCAAGAGGGAGCTTCTATTGGATATATAATTCAAATTGATAGAATTGAAACACAGAGAAAAACTTTCCAAACGAACAGTATTGCATAGTATGATGCAACTGGAAATAGACGATATTGAGTTGTGAGTTAGTCACATGCAGCCACAATGATATCTAACTACCTCATACAAATTGTAATCGACTCCTACCATCAGAATTCACTATTAGAAAGATAACAAATTCAATATCGACAGAAGATTGATTTCATCACTTAATGATCGTTTTCTGTCATAAAACTAAAACATTGACAAAAAAGCAGTACTCACATATTTTTAATCATAACTGCCATTTGTAAGCATGAAAGTATATTTGAACCAATCAGAATATGATGAAACGAGAAAGA
This sequence comes from Rotaria sp. Silwood2, assembly GCA_905329745.1. Classification (NCBI taxonomy): domain Eukaryota; kingdom Metazoa; phylum Rotifera; class Eurotatoria; order Philodinida; family Philodinidae; genus Rotaria; species Rotaria sp. Silwood2. Next base: position 1,872 of record CAJNSZ010003107.1, read on the forward strand.
AAAACATGTAAGTATTATGTTTGCATGTGTATGCAGATCGATCTTGTACGTTTTGCTTGAGTGAATCGCTGCAAACTACAACATAAAAATGAAGATCCATTCAAAATCTTTGATATTGAAAATAAAAATTGTTCTATTATAAATAATTACCAGTTTATTATAAATAAGATAAATATAAATAAATAAAATATTCCACGCACAAAAGTTAATTAAATCATAATTATCGAAGAACAAAGATGTCGTGCAGAAAAAGATGATACACAAATACTCATATTGCAGTATCAAAATATCTTGATTTTCTGTCGTAAACATCAGAGCTTTTTAGAAAGCAATTTGAAAATATGGAAGCTATTTTGTTTTATTTCTTTAATCAACATAATATAATTTTCGAAACTACAACCGATTTTAATTAAAAATAGAAGTAACAAACAACAAAATCTATGTCAAGATTTTCATCATCAAAAACAAAGTTTTGAATTTTTTGAAACAGAAGACCAATCATGTTTTGAATATCTCTTTGCTTTACGAGTTCCATTACATTACTACATAGCAATTTTCTTATAAAGTATTTTCTTAAGTCATCGACTATTAACCATAGCATACCAAATCCTAATGTTGGCATCACATATTTAACCGATATCGATGTCGCATTTAGTTAACTGCATGATTTTTTTATAAGGCCCTAAAGTGAAGCACTGTGTTATGGTGAAATGTCCCATTATTCTGAGAGAAACAAAAATGAAAATAACTGATTATTTTGCATACTATATCGTGATAAATTGTTATCATTCTATCACACCGAAGGCAACCGATTATTTGATCATCAAAACTGGTGCCTACAACAAGATGAAGCAACATCACATACTGAAGAAATATCCTAAAAAATGATGCAGAAAGAACTTCAAGTCATTCCTCAGCGGCCATCAGATAGGCATTTCAATGTATCGATTTCATTATGAATTATTAATTCTTCTATGAAAGTCATCTTTTTATTCATAAAAAGATAATAGTTTGAAGTTTGTTTGCTACTTTGATATTCACTAGTAATTTGTAAAATTTAAAAATAACAGTTTGTCATTTCAGAGAAAAATATGTTTCTGTCTCTAACGAAAGGAAAAACTTTTCTCGAATTTCAGATGCCATTCACAGCACTTATTTGGTAGATATCACATGATAAATAATTCATTGTTGTGATCAAATATAGAGTCAATATTTAGAAACTTTTTCAAAGATTTAAAATGCGAAAATATTCCTTATCACTATATCTTTATTCAGGATTCTGACAGGTCTCGCTCTTTGTGTTGATCAGCTAATATCAAATATTACTTAGAACATTATAATACCAAGTTGAAATATATGTCAAAAATAAATAATTCTCTTAAGATAATGAAAAAAGGCATTTCAAAAATTGCTTTTTGAAAAATTTCATGTAATCAAAACAAAACTCGGCAACTACATCTGTTATTGTGCCAGGTGCTCGCTTCCGCTACAGCACTCGAAAATATTCTTCCTATATAGTTCTTTTTCTCGAAGACTCTGTTCTTTTCTTTCAACTGGTTTTCTTTTGCTAAGTACTCGAAATTTCGATCAATGTCGAAACGTATTCATAGAGTGAAAAATGGATGCTCGATAGAATACAGGTTTCGAGCGGTAGAAATTCGATTGTCATTGAGAGCTCGAGATTGGAACAGAACGAACAAGAAAACATATATTTCAAATTTTTAACTGCTCGTCAAGCCTATCGTATGCTTTTCAAAGTCTGTTTGGATTTATACTTGAAGACCGTTGGTCTTATAACTCACCAGACTTGAGTTCATTAGATTATTCTACCTAGGATAATGTCAACGAAAACATTGATCATCACAAAATTAAAACACGAAAAGATCTGAAAGAAGAAATAAAAAGAGCATGCCAACAAAAATTGATGCGAGATATATTCGCACTGTGATCGGCTCTTTTCTCCAAAGAACCTTATTTAGTTGAACGACGTAATATTAATATTTTTCATGATTATTCATGATGTTTATGTTATTTCATTTCAATTATTTTTGGAAAGCCAATAATAATATCATAAAACATTTTGTTCGAAATAAAAGGAAAACTATTTTGTAACGTTATTGTCATCTTTACTTCTTTCAGAATAATGGGACATTTCACCATAATACAGTGCTTAACTTTTGGTTCAACAAAAAAATCATCTAACCAACTTAATGGGATTTCTCATTACCAGTTTGACATTGAGAATTTCTCGACGCATCTTTGAAAAAAATTCAAGATTTTACTATTTACCTGTTCCGAGATATTTACAAAATCCTATATGTTTCGATCTTGATGCAATGCCCTCTATATATATATATATGTGTTTGTTTGTGTCAGAAGAAAAAGAATAAAATAACTGATTTTATTTTAAATATTAAGAATAATAAATAAGAATGAAATAGTTGTTATTAGAACGCACATAAAACATTTGAAGTGTATATGAATGCGATGTCTCTAAACAAAAAAAAGAAAACTATAAAGCAATTTGACTACATGAATTTAAATATAATATAGACCTGAGCATCACTTTTTCAATGTTAAAGCCAAAACAAGTACAATAATGGCAATAATAACGACCAAAATGATAACTAATATGATTATTTTACATCGAGCAGAACTCTTCAAATCCAAAAAAATAAAATAAAATTTATAAGTGAAAAGAAAAATTAACCTTATTCGTGATAGATTTTGTTATATGTTGATTGGCACGTGTTATATTCCCTTCCGTATGGGTTAAATGTTCGTCAATAGAGTCTAGAAAAGTACAGCGAAGTTTTAGTTTACATGTATTATTATTTAATTAAGTATTTTGTGTTTTTCTTTCAGAAAACAGATTCTTAATTAACTAGATGGCACCTGAGCTGAGCTCGGAGTGTGAAGGATCAATCTTGAGCTTCGAAAAAAACGACATATATAGGAGAAACAATCTTTTTTTTTATTATATATCATGAACCTCTTTTTTTCCTTATAATGCTAACGTTCAGCAAAAATCTTTTTTTTAATTGGAAATCGAAAAAGTTAAGTTTCGATCAATCAGCGGATCAATATCAAGATGAACATCAAGAGCATCATAAGTAGATGATGAATTCGTTCTGCGATCGTACTTTCTTATTGATGGTGATCAGGCCTTGATATTAGATTTTGTTCTTAACTATTATTGTTTGATCGAAGTAATTGTATTTCCTTCTTATGTCATGAACTCAAAAATTGTCATTAAAACATGTTCAGTTATTTATTGATACATAACGTTTATGTGATACCGTTTATAAATCATATGAGAACAGTAAAAATTAAATACTTGGCGATTCTCAAAAATTCAAACTGAAATTTTCTTTTCTCTTGATTAAATTACTTTAAAGTGTTGTATATAAATTATACTTCATATATCAAAAAAAAAAAAAAAAAAGGTGACGAATTAAAATAATACGAAAATCTTTGATCAAAGAAGAACATTGACGATTTCTATTTATTATTTTTTAAATTAACCATAACGACTTGAATCACTAGTGGTCCTCTAAACAATTGTGATAATTTATTTTAAAAAAAAGATGCTCGAAACTGTTCATTTATAGATGATCTTTATTGCTAGCGATAATTAATTATTGCTAAGATCAGCTATAAGTCTCGCTACATGATATCATAATATTGGAAACAAAATTCATAAATTATTTTTTATATTTGGATTTTACTTTAGGAGCATGAAAAATCATTAAGAAAATCAGACAAAATTTGTAGTATATAAATATCTTAAAGCCTCTGCTAGCGTTATAACGAGCATCAGACGGTGAGCCGTTCGCAAGATCACCACATTACAAAATATGAACTTTTAATGCATAAGTCGAGAATGTCGAACGATCGCTATACAGTGTTTCGCACCATCATGAAGTTGATCTATATATGTTGAAAAATTTAAGCAATTAGCAGCAGCGATTTTAAATAATTAAACATCTAATTAATTGTAACCTGTACAAGTTGTCGAGTGCTCTGCTGTTTGTGTTGAACAGATGTTTCAACATGATCCTGAATAGTATCTTAAAATTTGTTTTTCTTCGTCCAAGTTCTTAATTTTTGTTATATCTATCTTTCTTTTGTTTAATGTAAATCACCTTACCTATAACAGCGCCTTGCTCATGAACAAGTTTAGCAAAATCATTGATTATTTCATTTATTTCAACAATATTTCTCTAAATGATAAAAGAATTGTTTCAATAAAGCATGTTTTATTGCTATGTAAAATTTCAAAAGGATTGGAGTAGAACGATTGACTCCTCTAATGAAATATCTAATCGAGATTTGATCAAAAAAGTCTATTGTCATATAAAAACAATTTAAAAAGTGTGTTAAAGTAAAATTGATAGAAATTTGCACCCATACCCTCTATATCATGACTAACGCTGCCGAGAAGCTATCACCAATTGTGACAGACGTTGTTACTATGTAATCACAGGTAGTATATCAATTACGGTTTGTTACAATATACTTATTACTTCCCTATACTATTCGATTTCTGGAGGATAAAGTAAAATGAAACGGAAGAAATGTGTCTCAAGATGGATTGAATAAAACAATTTTCGTATGAATAACAATAGCAACTACATCATGGTTCACAATTTAATCTCACAGGGATTGTGCTAAAGCTTTTTTGCTCAACAGACGAAACTTAAGTTCTAATAGAAACAGATTTTACGCTCAATACATTCTCACTAGTTTATGAAATGTTTATCTCATATAAAATCCTGATGCTCTGTTAACATAAAAACAATTAACTTTGTATGTATAGCATAGTTTTGAATCATTTTTCATTTTTAAATATTCAAGTTTATTTTTTACCTCAAGTTCACGTATTTGTTCATCACGTTCTCTTAATTCTCTCATATCAACTTCTTGTTCAATAGATAAAACAGCTTGTCTTTGAAATTGATCATGTGTTGGTTTCCCAAAAAAGTCATTAGCAAATTGTGAGTCTGATATTCCATGTTGACGAAATGAAATAGCTCGTACACGATTAAGACTTTCTTTTTCTTTTTGTGCGCCAATACGTTGTGCTTCTTGAAAACGATTTAATGTTGCTAAATATTGGTTTGGAAAGTTTTCAGTTAATGTTTTTTTACGTCTCTAAAAATAGTTGTTTTTTTTGTTCAAATAAATATTCATATTACATTTCTTTTTAATCAAACCTGATCAGCTTCAGTTAATACACGAGTATTATTAAGTTCTTGAAATGCATTATTTGTTTGTTGCATTAAAATTTTTGTTTCATTTTGGAGACGATGACTAAGAAAAAGAACAAACTTTGAATTAAGATATAATTATTTATTTGACTTACTAGCGTTCACGTAATGGTTCACTATCTTCTGGTGTACCTAATTTTTGAACAATTTTTTCAAGATCCGTAACTATAGAATAAATAATAGATAGAAAAAACAAATAAATTTAATAAATAGTCTATTCAACAAACCATTATTACTAATCTTTGTTAGATTAGCTGAAGAAGCATTATATAAACGTTGAAAATCGCTTGCACTTGCCACTAAATCAAATAGAAGGACAATAATTCAAATCAAAACAAAAAAAGTTTTTTTTTACTTCTTGTTGACCACGTATCAATACAATCGTCGATCTAGAATAGAAATAATAATTTACTGAAAAATATCAACAATTATTTTATTGCTAGTTAATCATGTTATAAATTTGAGTATATGTCAAGATGACAACAAAAAAAACACACAACAAAATCATAAAAGGAAAGCAAGCCAACAAGAACAACGAAGCAACTTAAACAAGTAGAAAATTGTCAGTGCTTGTATAATTTGTACAATGAGTCACTCTTAAGGTATTTCACAATGATAGTCTCACTTGTAATAATTCCTCATCGGTTGAATTGTACATAATTTTCATTTTGAAAGTTATTCAGAACATGTTTTTTCCTTACAAATACTAACAAGTAGAGAGAAAAAAAACCTCTTCAGTCATTGATCGTATTGAAATATTGATTCAATATCATAATATCGACAACATAATGTATGACTCATCAGATTTTGTAAATAAGCTTTTTCTAATTATTAGCCAATGTTGGTTGGCTTCGATAAGGTGATATATTATTATTGTGTACTTTTTTTCTCAATGATTCATATAAACACTTATTTTTAGATAACATCTACAATTTAAAGAAGGCGACGCATAAGAGGCCAAATCGGTCCAATAGTACTTTTCTTGGCCAGTCTCTTTGAATCATGTGCCCATGTTGAGACTAACATTTGGTTACTACTAATGTCCGCGCCCGAATTAAAGAGGGATGGATGTAAGCGCAATAACTCGATAATCGCAACAGCTAGCGACGTGCGGTTTTCACTAATTGAAAGTTGAGAATGGGGCACGTCTTTTTCTCCCACAATGTATAAGACGAAATCCTTTTAAAGTTAATCATCTTCGAAAAACATACAAAAGAATGCATAAAAATGACCTGCCATCTAAATGAAATTTTGATTTTGACCATTGATTTAGATAGAGGAACTTGAGATCTATAGCTCAAGATACAATGCGCTTTCTTACTTTTCATTACATTTTCATCGAAATATCAAGCTATTATGATAAAAAGTGCAAAAAATCAGCAAAATTCCCTATTATTTGCGCACGTAAATATATGATTCCATTTACTCAACGTTAGAATGTAATAAGAGAACCATTTACATTAGATCTTGAACTATAGATCTCAAGTCCCTCTACCTAAATCAATGGTCAAAATCAAAATTTCATCTAGATGGCAGGTCATTTTTATGCATTCTTTTGTATGTTTTTCGAAGATGATTAACTTTAAAAGGATTTCGTCTTATACATTGTGGGAGAAAAAGACGTGCTCCATTCTCCACTTTCAATTAGTGAAAACCGCACGTCGCTAGCTGTTGCGATTATCGAGTTATTGCGCTTACATCCATCCCTCTTTAATTTTGGCGCGAACATTAGTGTCAATAACGTTTTGATCGAATTTTGAAATCTAAAATCTATCAATAAAGTAATTCATTTTAGTTCACTATTCTAATAATTCATCGTATTATGATGAACTCGATTTGAGAATAAATAGACAAGAGAAAATACTACTGAAACTATGAATTTGATAACTCTTTGATAAGGGTTCAATTTCATATACAAATGACCAATTAATTGTTTAGTGTAATGAACTATAGGGTTAATGTACTACTGATAGACACAGTTAGCATATTTACAATATTTATCATCTACATTTATCTTTCAACAAATATTTTATTTTAAAAATTGAAAATATCGAAACTGCTGTATTCTTTGTTTGATAGCCCTTTTGCAAAGCTACGAAATCATATATTTTCCAAATGTACAAAAACTCTGGCCACTTACAAAAATTAGATTGAAAAATTTACTACCGATTTCGCTCATCGGCCAGACAAAAAATGAATTCGATGAAAATCCTGCTTCTATTTTCTAGACATCTCCTATTTTGCTAGCTAGTAACTATTAACAACTTTCGCAATTGATTTGTACTGTTCAAATAGTATTTTGATGGAGTTTATTTTTCACCTGACCGCTGAAGGAATCAGTAGCCAATTTTTCAATGAACAAAAACAGTTTCAGAAATTGTTTAGATCGCACCTAGACGTACTCGGAGTTTTATGCTGATTTCGAATATCATTTTAGTTTACACTCAAATTGAATTTTTCCAACCAAAATCTTCTAAATATTGATTAAAAAGATACAAAACTACAATTAAACACTAATATGCTTCGAAAGTTTTTTAAGTGGCCAGATTTTTTGTACATTTGGAAAATGTATGATTTAGTAGCTTTATAAAAGAGCTATCAAACAAAGAATACAGTAGTTTCGATAATTTCAATTTTTAAAATAAAATATTTGTTAAAAGATAAATGTTTATGATAAATATTGAAAATATGCTAGCTGTGTCTATCAGTAGCACATCAACCCTATAGTTCGTTAGATTAAACAATCAATTGATCATTTGTGTATGAAATTGAACCTTTATCAAAGAGTTATTAAATTCATAATTTCAGTAGTATTTTCTCTTGTCTATTTATTCTCAAATCGAGTTCACCATGATACAGTCTCAATATGTGCTTTCTATGGGCACATGATTCAAAGAGACTGGTCAAGAAAAGTACTATAGGGTCGATTTGACATTTTATACGTCGCCTTCTTTAAGTTGCGAATGCTCTCTAAAAATAAGTGTTTATATGAGTCATTGAGAAAAAAAAAGCACACAATAATAATATATTATCTTATCGAAACCAACCAACATTGGCTAATAATTATAAAAAGCTTATTTACAAAATCTAGTGAGTTATATATTATTTTGTCGATATTATGATATTGAATCAATATTTCAATACGATCGATGACTGAAGAGCAGAGCTGGGCAAGTTGAAGGTTTCTCAAGTCACAAGTCAAGTCAAGTCACTAAAAAAACTTTCAAGTCAAGTCACGTCAAGTCATAACCCAAACTTTTTTTCGACCAAGTCAAGTCAAGTCAAGTCACGTCCCAAAATTTTTTCGATCAAGTCAAGTCAAGTCAAGTCACACGTCAAAATTTTTTCGACCAAGTCAAGTCAAGTCAAGTCATATTCCAAAATTTTTTCAACCAAGTTAAGTCAAGGCAAGTCAAGTCAAATCAAGTCAAATCAAATCAAGTCAAGTCAAATCAAGCCAAGTCAAGTCATTTCTCGAAATTTTTTTCCTAGAAGTTAAGTCAAGCCCGATTAAAAGTTAGGCAGAACATGACATTTACTAGCACTTATCGGATGAGAATCAATTTTTATAGTCTCAGAATTCTACTTCATGGTAAAAAACAAGCCTATAAGAAACAGAACTGGGCAAGTCAGAGGTTTCTCAAGTCACAAGTCAAGTCAAGTCACTAAAAAAACCTTCAAGTCACAACCCAAATTTTTTTTCGACCAAGTCAAGTCAAGTCAAGTCACGTCCCAAAATTTTTTTGATCAAGTCAAGTCAAGTCAAGTCAAGTCACACCTCAAAATTTTTTCGACCAAGTCAAGTCAAGTCAGACTTGACTTGACTTGACTTGACTTGAGGCATTTTTGACTTGGCTTGCCCAGCTCTGCTGAAGAGGATTTTTTTTTCGTTCTACTTGTTAATATTTGTAAGGAAAAACCATGTTCTGAATAACTTTCAAAATGAAAATTATGTACAATTCAACCGATGAGGAATTATTACAAGTGAGATTATCAGCACTGACGATTTTCTACTTGTTTAAGAATATAGTACACACATTTGAAATAGCAGTCTTCTACGTAACACACACTGCTGATACTAGTCGATTTTATTGTGAATGTTCATTTGCGTATGACTATGTCCATAACATCGTCCGCTGGTAAAAAAGGATATATTGAGATCATGCTTCGATTCACGAGATGAATGGGTTGGTCATTTTTAGTCCAATTATATAGACTAGCTGCTCAATGTAAAGCATGATGAGTTAACTGTTATAATGCATTCACTGATTGTGTCTAACTAAAAGACAGGTAGGAATAGTCTTCTATATGATACACTCAGATAGTCACCTCATTAAAGTTACTGTGATGTATGTTAGCTATTGAATTTTTCTTTATGCTTTGATTCCAGTCACATTGATCTACATGAACGACAAAAGCGAACAGTTAAATGAAAATAATCTTACAATGGACAATTTAACATTTAGAAATGATGAAACATCATTAATTTTTACATTTAATTTGATGTTTTATAATTATGAAACAGAACAAGGCCACATCTAGAAATGTGTATATTTTGTATAATAGTTATCCAAAAAGATGAAAACTATGTCTTTTTTTCGTATTTCCTTAATTCTGTTATAATCGTTAAAAACAAAATGCTGTTTTCTTTCTTTATCACAATTATTATTCAAACGAACAGAGACATATTTCATTTATTTGATCTTGAAATAATTTCAATTGTTCTATTTTGATAATCTGTAATTTATTAACCATCATTTGGAAGGATATGTAAATAGAGCAAATCTTCTGTTATCATACAAAAGATGAATATTAAAATCTTACTACTGTTTGTTCAAAAATATAATGGTCATGGATAGTTTTTGCTTTGTGACTTAGGAATGAAAAGAGCTATAAAACTACAATCCTCACTAAGCGAAAGAATAGACATTAGAATGTCTTTTTCTCCAACATTATATAACACAAAATCATTTTAAAACCAACCGTTTTTATAAAGCATTGGAAAAATGTTCGAAAATTATTTGTCATTGAGATAAAGTTTTTTTTTTTTAAAATAAAAGATTTATATTTTTTCGAGAGAGTAAATAAAGAAGTTTTTTTGCTAAACATTACAATG
>CAJNSZ010003108.1:0-12250 GCA_905329745.1 Rotaria sp. Silwood2
TTTTGTTGTTTCCTTTTACAAGACAACTACTACTTCGTACGATGATTATCTCAATGGGAAAATGAAGGTTTTGTTTTCTAGATGAAATTCTAAAAGTTTATCTTTAATTTGTCGATGGCATACTATTAAGAAGTTCTAACGTTATTAACAATAACATCTGGTTTTCATTTCGTAGTAAATGAAATTTCACAAAACATACTTGAAATCAACAAATTGAAAGTGGTTTAATTAGTATAGATATTCAATATAAAAGATTATAAAGATGTGAATGAAAGTAAAGATGATATGAGAGTATATTCAAAAAAAGATTAATAACTTGCCTGAGCAATTAATATGTTCGTATTACATTAGAACATGGTTTAGATTTTTATAACTGACAACAAAATTTATTTATTTTCTAGTAAACTATTTTTGAAATGACTAAACTAGAAAATATTTATCTTGCGACAGAAAATAATGATAGAAATGAAGATACACATACATGTATATTGAAAATCTATATCTTATTAAAACAAATAATCAACTCGGAGAACTTCCTACGTTTTTTTTACGTGATAGTGCAATATTTCAAAATAATTTTTGAAATTTTTATTGACTCTGTTTTCTGTTTAACTATTAAAGATACATTAGATCAATAACGATAGTTACCAAATGATGTTATTATATGGTAATTCATCTGAGCAAAGTTGATATTGTCCATCGTTCATGATGGAACCTTCGTAGATCGTCCATTTAAATTTCAATGCTATTTTTGTCTTGTAAGTGTTATTAGATAGAATTCTAATAAAAATCCTAAAAGAATTGCGCTTCATGTTAGGATATGACGAATCTACCCAGTTTTTAATATGTCGATTTCGTCACTGAAAATTCTAATTATAAAAACTATATTCTTTTAGATTGATAGAAGATTAAATCTTGTTGCACTTCTTCTATGAGAAAATAATCATAAAACTATGAAAAAGGATCTCTATACCTAGAATGACTCAAATCTCGACGAGGTTTTCTTCAAAACTTCTGCATTATTCTCATGGATACTTCTCTAATCGAGTTTTCTATGTACACAAAGGTTCAAATTCAAATTGAAAATGACGAGTTGTTCGAAAACCTGAAGTCTCTAGAAAGTAGAAAAGCACTATGGCTGAGTGGTTACGTTGCTTAACACATATTCAGAAGGTAATCGTCTCCTAGTGTCGTAAATACGTGATAACATAGGTTTGCTCTTATGGTCAATACACCTAGCTATTGTGTGTGGAGAGGTCAAACGATTGATTGCAACAACTTAACTTCACGATGGTTTTTCTTATTAAAGCTACGACTATTCATAGTTATAGGAAACGTATTGGGCTGATGAATCTAGCGCAGGGTAGTTATCACAGAGCAAAGAATCAATTCAGATTTCTTTTAGTTTTTTTTTTCTAATTTTTTTCACATAACAAAGTCTATAATAATTTGACTAACTTATGTTGATAATACGTGATCACTATTGAAATTCTCGTCTCGAATATGTATTTTTGTTTTGTTATTCAAAAATTGTTAATTACGGATCGATTATCAAGAGAAGATAATAAGTTTCTATCTCCAGTAAATAGTGAAAAACTTATCCACAATATTCCCGCTAATTAAAAGAGAAAAATCTGCATCTACAATTCTAAATCTTTTTTCTGTTTCTCCTACAAATTTTCTTTAGAATTACTGCAATTAAAAATTGAAACATGAATATACAATCAAAAAAAATCAATGAAAAAAGAAATCGTTACTCCAACTGAACCAATTTATCACGATCTTAAAAAATATACATATCAGTTAAATAAATATTTAATATTAACATTGAGTCATTAATATTGCTTGAAAAAATTCAAGGAATTTGACCAATTACGCACGTATTTCCGATTGATTAAAAGAAATTGTTTAAATATCGCTACCATCTAATGATTTAACACAAAAAGATTCTTTCGGTTTTGTTGTAAACAATTTTCGAGAAAGAAGTAATATAAGTGAATACGAATTGAGAAATTTCAGTGTAATTGTGATTATTCTTTATTTACTTAGTAAGACATACGTCAATGTTTCATATTTGCAATGCTTAATAAGATATTAAAAAGACCAGATACTGACATAGTAATAAAAATGAAGTTTTTTTTGTTCGAAATCTTCATGAACAACTTGAAAAATTACTTTGATGAATAGCAAAAATGTTAAATTAATAATTGCTAGATACAGAATTTAAAAAAAAATCGACATAATCTTTTGTTATTTAATAGTTTCTTGTCAAGAAACACCATATAAGATGATCATTAGATTTCACAGTATGTTTTTATTATTTAGAAGAAATATAATAAAAATACTTAAATCATTATTCGAAATCCAATCATATTTAACATTATACTAAAACTAGATAAATTTAGGTTTTTCTAATTTATTATAAATAAACATATAAACAGAATTGATTATAAAAACTTTATAATAATATCAAGTGTTCCAAAGAAATCATATTTTTCTAAGTATTTTTTAAAGGCCCATTTAAATTACCACATAAAATCGTTGTCTTTTTTGTTTTTCAATTTTGAATTATTATATTCAATAGCATCGAACTATATAAAACCAAAAGAACTGAGCAAACGCTTATTTTTCCTAAGTTCAACATACATTTATTTTCTCTCTTTTTCGTATGTCCGATATTGAAATATCACTCAACTCGTCGTCAAAAAGAACAAGACAAAAAAAATACCGACTTTTTATATTACATCAGACGGTCATCCGTTCAATATGTCTGTGTATTGATGGACTAGAATTTTTTTTCGTCAAATTCGTTTAGCTCGTATGAGAGAAAGACGATTTTTTTTCCTTTCTGCATATACTAATGAACAATCACGAAGGTACTGCACTTTGTTTTGACATTAAATATCATGACACAATATCGGTATGTAGTTTCTTTAATTGAGATATAAGAATTCTGCACTTAAATATAATCAGGTAATGTTTTTTTATTTTATATATTGATACTTTAGAAATAAATTAATCTTCTATCGTTAGTATCATTTTTATATCTCGAATTGTTTCATCTTAATTACCATCAACAATAATCCTACTCGAACTAGAATAAATGCGAAAACCTCGGATTTAAATCCGAGTGTTATGTGTACTTCAAAAAGTGAAAAGGTACATTCACTGTGCTTTTTATCACTAAATTGCAAGGAGCAAATACAGACGTGCTAAGTTAGCATGGATCATACTGTATGCNCAGAAGGCGATTTCTTCTTTGATTTTGTTCGACATTTAACTGTATGTTTTTATTCATTTAGAAAATAATAAATTTATTTATTTATTTATAATTTAGGAATGGATTAAAAAAACTAAACAACGTGAAGATCCACCAAAATATACTTATCAAATATTTTTTATGAGAAAATTATGGACTAATGCCGTACCAGGAAAAGATCGAATGGCTGATATTATATTTCATTATCATCAAGTATGAAAATAAAATTTGACAAAAAAAAAAAAAAAAAAACTTATATATCAAAAAATTCATTTGTTTGTATTATTAGGAACTTCCAAAATTAATTCGTGGTTATCATAAATGTTCAATTGATGATGCTGTTCAATTAGCCGCTTGTATATATCGTGTTCGATTCGGTGATAATACAACACTATTTGAAAATATTCAGTAAGAATAAATAATTTATAGTCTTTAGAACTTTTCACAATAGAATAACACATAAGTTGAAACTTTCATGTTAGATAGATCTCGATAAGTAAAGCAACATGTTTCATGTAGTCAATATTTTCAGATGTTTCCTCCTAGGAGATATCAGAGTCGCAAACGATGTAAGTCGTCCTGGTTTCTCAGTTGTAAGATATCTGACAGAGTTAAAATCTCTTTTTTTACGGATACTAGATGCTGTCTGAGATTTCTATTTCTTTCTGTCTTCTTCCATTCGAATAAAAAGGTTAATATATTTAATATACTTCAAGAATGCATGCTTCTTTTGTAAACTCTGCACAGTGTTCATTCAGGCAGCTATTAGGTGAAAAAAAACGGATCGATTCAAATCATACCCTATGCAATGGTATAAAAAAAAAATTAAGTAGAGTGCAACAACGCAAAATTCAAAAATTTCGCTGAGACCATTGCTATCGATGAGAAAAAAAATGTATAAGCAAATTACGGAATGGCTAATCAGGAAACAATTTGAAGTAGTTTGTTGCTTTTCATTTCATATTTTATTCATAAAAAACATACCTGTAAACTACGAAAAGTCTAAGATGATATAGGTCCATATTGTAGTTTGACTGAGATAGAGAAGTTTTTCTGAAATCGTTCTGTAGGGCTCTGGTTTTCCAGTGAAGTCATCTTTTGGAACTTTGCACATATCGAAACTGGAACTGAGCTAGCTTGTAGAATAGTTTCACATAGCATAACTAACATATGAATTGTTCAAAATATCGGCGCTTTTTCATAGCTACTGTATAAAATGTTAATATTCTGAAAAATTCATATGTCGGTTATGCTGTGTGACACAGTTTTACAAGCTAGCCTAGTTACAGTCTTAATATGTATAAAGTTCGAAACATATGATTGTATTGAAAAGCTGAGATCCTAAACGAAGATTTCAGTAAAACTTCTCTATCTGAGTCAAATCATAACATGGACCAATATCATCTTGGGCTTTTCCTAGTCAATAGATCTGGTGATCTCCTTAGCGCCAATACAAGGTGTCAGAATACTTTGTTTTTTCAAACTACAAAGTATTTCTATTAAAAATCAATGGTATATTTGAAATCAGCGCTCTAAACTACGTATATTGGATAATATATAGTACAAGAGATTGTCCAACCAAAAACCATGTGAGCAAAAGTTCCGCTCAAGTGTTTTTCACCGAAAAATTATTTATTTTCTGTCTGCTATGTGAAAAATGCAAACTGTACACTGACAAAAACCAACGATACATCATATTTTAAAATAAAAATAAAAGTAAAGGGTAAAGTCTCCTTTAGCATAAACCAATTTTGAGGTTTTTTTGGAATCTAGTTCAGTCTGTTGTTAACATTATAATTTCAAAATATAGATAGTATAAAGCCTTAAAAATCTGTTTTATTGGAAGAAGCATGATCGTGAATTAAGTCACAATTAGCATCTTAATTCGAATTGATTCTTCGATTTTTTTTATCTCAACAAACATAAAGTTATTAATTTAAAAATTAATTTTAGATTAAAAGATTTCCTTCCGGCTGATCTTGTTGACAAACTTCCGTATGCTGAATGGCGAAGGGTACCTTTCATAATAATGTTTTGTTTTTCTATTTTCTATTGATTTATAATTTAAATTTTTAGCGAATTATTGCTGCTCATGCTGAATCACGTAATTTATCACCTGAAGATGGGAAAATAAAATTTCTTAAAATTCTTTATCAATGGTCAACATTTGGTTCCGCATTTTTTGAAGTGAAAGTATGAAATTTAACTTTTTTTTCTAATGAAAAACGTAATACTCTAAAAAATAAATTCTTTTTTTTTAGCAAACATCTGATCCAACATATCCTGAACAATTATTAATAGCAATTAATAAACATGGTGTAAATTTAATTCATCCAAAATCCAAAGACTTATTAATCACATATCCATTTACGAGTATCTCAAATTGGTCTAGTGGAAATACTTATTTTAATATGGTAATATATTTCATTGTGAAACAAAATACGATTTTATAAAATGATTTTCTTTTTTAGACTGTGGGTGATATTGTTCGAGGTACTCGTTTATTATGTGAATCCCCATTAGTAAGTTTTGTCTTGTAATTTAAAATATAATGTTTATAATGCTGTTCTTTTTTCAAGGGTTATAAAATGGACGATCTTCTGACATCATATATAAGTTTGATGGTACAGACTATGCATCGTCAATCAACAAATGCATCTTCTTCACGACAATAATAGTGCTTTTAATTAGCGTTTATTTATTTATTTTTTCTTTTCTTTGTTGTTCGTAAGCGTGTTTTTAATTTGACATTTTCTTTTTCTTTTTTTTTAATTTGATGATGATAATTTATATGTATCTATTTGTGGTACTATCTATATATATTCTCAATAACGACGATTCGTTTTTTCTGTTTTGTTTCTTTTGCTATACAGATTTTTGTTTGAGTGTTTGTGAAGAAAAACTCAAGAGATGACTTTTTTCCTTTTTTTTGTTGATTGAAAAGAATTAATAAAAAAGACCTGCAAGAAAATCATACAAAAGTGATCGTAAGATGAAGAATTGAATTTTGAACAAGTGAACGTAACATGCTTGTTTGTTGGTTTTGTGGAAACGTGATCGGTATACAGTTTTGATATGTATAAAGGATGCAACAAACAGATGTTGTGATTAAATTCTTTCTCACAATAGAAGATCTATGTTATGAAAACGGTTGTTCTTTACCTAATATGTTTAGCAAGACTATAAAGAAATAACAAGATTTCGTTTGGATAAACAACAAACCGGAAATGAAATTCGTATACATATATATATATATATACGTATATGATAGTGTTACATTGTTACTCGCGTTAATAGTAGAGTTCTGTTCATTACTGAAGCAATACATTAGGACTAAATGTCTCCTAAATCTAACAAATCATGCAACTACGTAAATTTAATAATTGATTTCATTAAATAACTCTTACTAAAAAGAATAATAAGAAAAAAATATTATTTCAATAAAATATAAAAAACAAGAAAAATGAAGCTAAATAATGTAAACATGCTCGACTAATACTCTTGTTCTATATCAATTAAGATTTATACTTCGTGCTGTATATAAATCTATTTGTAATTTATATTTATATAATATAAAAATTAATTATTAAATTATTTACCTTTTGATTCGTGTTATTTCTAATTGATTATTCGATTCTTGTTGTCTTTGTTGATTACAATCAGCATCTAAAGTCATTGAATGTAAATATTTAATGAATGACATTTTTATAATATTGATATATTCTTTTCCAAATGCATATGTTGGAGGGAAAATTAAAATCCAGGGCAATTTAAAATTTTCCTATGGGAGATTTAAATTTCAATCTCCTCTAGGGCAAATTAAAATCACTTTTTATTCTGTGTATTTGGCAAGTAAAAATTGAAGCTTTTAATTTTTCCACGCTGAGCCTGAGAGCAATGTGGCGGTGTAGATGAGGGAGGGTGATGATCAGGATGAGGGTAAAAGTGGAAGCGTGACGGTAAGGGTAATATTGAGCTTTATCGTGTTTTTCTTCTTTTCACCAAGATCTCCATCCTCACACTCCCTCCCGCTTACAATCACCCTCGCTCTCATTCACGTTCACCCCCACCCTAGGAGAAACTAAAATCCGGAATTTTTAGTTGTACAATACACAGAATAAAAAGTGATTTTAATTTGCCCTAGAGAATATTGAAATTTTAATTTCCCCTCCAACAGTTATATTCATTGTACGGCATGTAAATGGAATTAAAATTATTTAAACTATATAATATATTCAAAGAATTCTATCCGCGAATAACATGATGATATCATTTGCAAATGAATTTTCTTTCCTTATATAAAATCATGTTTCGAGTATGAACACATGTTGTATTTAAGTACGTAATCACGAGTTCATAATGTTTCCGTTTTAGTTATCTTAAAATTTTTTAGAGGATTTCAGTGTTTAGTTCTAGATCGTATTATTTCAATTAAACATGAAATCAAATCAGTTTTAAAAATGAATAAAAAGAGTTAATTATTGAAAACTAGATAAAATAAAAACTGGATGCCGTAGTTTTTTTTGTAATTGTGCTTATCTCATTTTATTAGTTTTATGTTTTCATTATAAGGGACATCTTTACAATTTGCCATCGAATCTACTGATATTTGATACTTACCTTCCTTATGACATCGAAGACTACGATGAAAACGATAAATCTCCTAAAGAATCGCTTGGTCTTGGTGATTTCACTGTTTTCAATTTTATGATCTTATCTACTATACATCCAGCTTGGTCAATGACAACAAAAATTTCTGTGGCATTGGGATGCATAGTCTCTATACACGTCGCTCGTTGCTGTACAAGACTTATTGCCCGTATGTGGCATTTACGTGGTATGCTTCGTTTACCATGTTCTGTTGTTGTTTTTCTATGTACACTATAATTGTTGATTTTATTATGAATTATAAAACTATGGATTGTATTGATGTATGAATTTATACAAAAAAATTTATTTTACAATAAATATCGATGATATTAATCCCTTTGTTGAACATATAAATAAAATTATTTTTGACAAAGCACCATGTTACAGGCCTCGAAATGGGCCAGTTTTTCATAGTCCAAAGCGGTCCAACGATACTTGAAGCCCACCAGGCCAAAAATCCACTTTTGCTCGGCCCCGAAGGAAATTCCATTTCAATAGATTTTTTTCCAATAAAATTTGAAGATTGCTTGAGTAATTGTCAATGTACTTAGGAGCCAATAACTCACGTTATAACAGACTTGATTAGTTCAGATTGCCGCAAGTGAAATAAAACCAATGCGAGATGAGTTTAAGTACTTGTTGACTCAAACGAACAAGCAAAGTATACGGTAATGTGCTTTAATCGAATATTGATCATCATGCATATGCAAACCACTGCCTGCTGTTAATAGATGTTAAAATTAGTGAAAAAGACATCGTGGTAGACTATCCAAGTCTAAAAAAAGGGTGTGGGTGTAAATTTTGATCTAGAAGAAAGAATAGCCCACCCACACCCACACCCACCACCCACTCACACCCTGAATATACAATCAAA
This sequence comes from Rotaria sp. Silwood2, assembly GCA_905329745.1. NCBI lineage: Eukaryota > Metazoa > Rotifera > Eurotatoria > Philodinida > Philodinidae > Rotaria > Rotaria sp. Silwood2. The sequence goes on from CAJNSZ010003108.1 coordinate 8,784, forward strand.
AAAAATATAAATGAGAAAAGAAATCGTTACTCCAGCTGAACCGATTTATCACGATCTTAAAAAATATACGTATCAGTTAGATAAATATTTAATATTAACATTGAGTCATTAATATTGCTTGAAAAAAATTCAAGGAAATTGACCAATTACTCACGTATTGCCGGTTTATTAAAAAAAAATTTTGAAATCTCGCTACCACCTAATGATTTAGCATAAAAAAATTCTTTCGGTTTTATTGTAAACAATTTTCGAGAAAGTCATATAAATGAATACGAATTTAGAAACTTTAGTGCAATTGTGATTATTCTTTATCTACGTAGTAAGGCATACATCAATGTTTCATATTTGCAATGCTTAATAAGATATAAAAAGGCCAGATATTGAAATACTAATAAAAATGAAGTTTTTCTGTTCGAAATCTTCATGAACAACTTGAAAAATTACATTGATGAAGAGCAAAAAAAATGTTAAATTAATAATTGCTCTTCACTAGAAATGTTAGATACGGAATTTTAAAAAATAATCAAGGTACTCTTTTATTATTTAATAATTTCTCGTCAGCAAACACAATATAAGAAGATCATTAGATTTCGCACAGTATGCTTTTATTATTTAGAAGAAATATAATAAAAATATTTAAATCATTATTCGAAATCTAATCATATCTAACATTTTATTAAAACTAGATAAGTTTAGGTTTTTCTGATTTATTATAAATACATAAACAGAATTTGATTATAAAAACTTTACAATAATATCAAGTGTTCCATAGAAATCATATTTTTCTAAGTATTTTTTAAAGGCCTATTTAAATTAACATATAAAACCATTGTCGTTTTTGTTTTCAATTTTGAATTATTATATTCAATTGCATCATTTTATATAAAACCAAAAGAACTGATCAAACGCTTATTTTTCCTAAATTCAACATGTATTTATTTTCTCTCGTCCTTCATGACTAATCTCTTTTTCTCTCTTTTCCGTACGTTCGAAATTGAAATATCACTCATCTCGTCGTCAACAAGAGCAAGACAAAAAAAAAGAATAGCGATTTTTTATATTACATCCGACGGTCATCCGTTCAATATGTCTGTGTATTGACGGATTAGAATTTTTTTTCCGTCAAATTCGTTTAGCTCGTATGAGAAAAAGACAATTTTTTTTCTTTCTCGCATATATCAGGGAACAATTACGAAGGTACTGCACTTTGAGATGACATAAATTATCATGACACAATATCGGTATGTAGTTTTTTTAATTGAGATATAAGAATTATGCACTTAAATATATAATCAGATAATGTTTTTTGTTTTATATATTGATACTTTAGAAATAAATTAATCTTCTATCGCTTGTATTATGTTTATATTTCGAATTGTTATCATCAACAATAATCCTACTCGAACTAGAAAAATATTGTTCATAACAGAAAAGAAAACTTTCAGCTTTTGTCTCTTAACTAATATTATCATTAGACTGAGGAGTGAATTTCTAAGCTGTTGTCTTATTCTACCAATATAAAACTAATATTCAAATACACATTGATTTGAAATATATAAGTTGACGTTGTCAAATACTCATTGAATATTGTCTGTCACTCAATAGAAACTAAAATAAAGATCTTTATAACAAATAATACATTCACTAGAAGATTCACTTTACAAAACACTCTTTTATAGACATAACTGTTGTTCCATAAAATGTGGCTTCATATTTTTTTTTGGTAAAGAATCAAGTTTTTATAGTAGATTTATTTATATTGATCATGCCTCTATCGAAAGATCTTTAGCAGTATTAAATTCTATTTTGATTACAAAATGAACGTTGTAACTTTTATCTCGTTATATACAAGATAAAGTGCATAAAGAGTTTTTCTGTTATCTAGACAAGTTTTAAATGAATACTGATATAGCAGACTTTGAACGATGAAAGACTTATTAATTGACAGTTTTATTCTCTATCCAATGCTGTTTATGAGAGATATTCAGTTATTTAGATTTGAAATTAATTTCAAATTTTAAGACGTTCTAGAAAAATTTACTAAGTTTAAATTCAAAGTTAGAAACCATTTTTTCTAAATATGAAGTATTTTGGACAAAAGTGAACGCTAAACAGAAGAAAAACCATGAAGTTCGAGATAGTATTACATTTGGTCAATATCGAAAAAAGTGAACCTTGACCAAGTTTCTCATTTAATACGCCTATTGATGATGAAAAAATTCTTTTTAGATAACATGATTAGTAAAATCGAAACACTACCTAATGAAATTCTTCTTCATATTTTCTCTTGTCTAACATGGGACAATATGTTAACATCTTTATGGTCATTAAATGCTCGCTTCAATTCTCTCATATGTTTAACTCTTTCGATAAATGACAATCGGTTGAACAACGGCCTTGTTATAGCGCATGGTTTATCTTATAATAAATGTTGTTCAAAATTATTTCCATTGATTTTGAATTCATCATCTCTTTCTTCTTCTATTCAACGTATTCATTTTGATGGAACAAATTCAATATCTTCTGATCTTTGTTATCAATTGTTATTTAATAATAAAAATATTCTTTATTTTTCTCATCTTAAATCACTTATTCTTACTCAATGTGGATCAATTGAACCAGTTATTCAGAGTTTAGTTTATCTTATTAAATATCAATTAGATGAACTTACATTGACATTTGATTAGAATATATTCACACGATTTTTTTTTCTAAGAAAACGTTTGTCAAAGGTATCCTATAAAGGTAAACAATCATTTATTTGAAAGATTTTATTATAGAAGATAAGATTATCTCATTCTTGAAGATCAGTTTTCGAGAAAACATTTACATTGAAATTTATATGTAACAATTATTTTTAATCATTATTAATAAATGAAAATCTAGTAAAATGGTCACCTAGCTGTAGAACACGAAAATATGATAGGAATTTAAGCTAGCTTTTCTCATGTCTCAATACGTTCTATCCAATAAGTTACGTGTTAGCTTAGAAATTGATTTATCACATCATGAGACAATATGATAAATAATAACATCCAATTGAATAATTTATTGTTTTTCTTCCTATGCAAAATAAAAATAGTATCGATTCGTTATCAATTCTATCTAATAATTATCTTAAACATATTCTAGTCATGAATTTATTAAAAAGTCAACCAATTTTTATAATCATTCAGTTTAAATTTATTTTTATATTGTTCCAATATTTGATATTTTAATCAATTAAAAAAAAGAGAATGCGACTTTGTAATTTTATATAATTAAATTTTAAATGATAAAGAATTTTTCATACGAAAAGAACACTTTTGTTTTGAATGATAGAAAATCAACTGAACATGATCAAAGAACTTGTTTGTCGATTATTCTCTGCTCAATGTCAATTAACATCTCTTCGACTTGATATTAGCAACGAATTGTGTTGTGATTTTTTGCATCAATGTTTATCATCAAATTCTGATCTCTCTTCT
>CAJNSZ010003109.1:0-12244 GCA_905329745.1 Rotaria sp. Silwood2
GGGGGGTGGAGGGTGTGGGTGTGGGGGTGGGGGTGGGTGTGGGTGTGGGTGTGGGTGTGGGTGTGGGTGTGGGTGTGGATGTGGATGTGGGTGTGGGTGTGGATGTGGGTGTGGGTGTGAATGTGGCTGTGGGTAGGGCTTGGCGTGGGTGTCGGATTCTACTGATGAATAAAAACAGTTCCACACCCACACACACACACCCTAGTTCCTTGGTTTTGTGACTGAACTATTCTCGTTCTACGCCTACACACACATCCTCGATTCAAAACGTTCAACGACGTCGTTTCATAATAGGAGGTCCTTCTCGATCGATATAAGCGGAATGATAAGACAGAATGATAAGTTTATAGAATCGTTATAGAAATCTGTGCTTTTTAATTCTGGACTAGTCAGAATGCTTTTATTTCGACTACATCAAAGCAATAGGAAAAATACATATAAGCTATTCAACCAGTTTTCGACTTGCAGTATGGTAATGTGGGTTGATCATCTTTGACATCACATATAATTTGTCTAACTTCAGCATCAGCAACTAAACGCTTCCAGAACTCATCTTTTAGGGCTATTTGTCTCAGATTGCCGACAATGTAAAGGCATTGCCTTGCACGAGTCAAGGCAACATTGAGTCTTCGTTGATCATTTAAGAAGCCAATTTCATCACCGCTGCGGACACAGGAGAATATGACAAAGTCTTTTTCCTTGCCCTGTGCACCATCGGCCGTCATCACTTCGACATCAGGAAGAAGGCCTTGGAGAAATCGCAGCTGAGCGCGATATGGACAAATGATAGCGATTTGCCTTTTAACATCCAGTTCTTTTCCTGCCATGTGATCAATCAGACTTTCGTAAAGTTTTTTAACAAATTTGGCCTCATCTTCGTTCCTGATGGACCCATCTTTTTCTTTGATTTCTCCCGGCACAGATCTGTTGTAATAGTAGAGGTGCCGAAGACCGATATTTCTCATTTCTTTGTTGACTGACGGATGTGTTTTTAGTGCCATCTGATAAAAAATACGATTCGGAAACGAACAGATTGTCGAGTGCATCCTATATTGTACTGTTAGGTTGGTAATTCGATTACTATTTTCGAAGATTTTGTGAAGACGCTCATAGAGCGATCGATCGAGGCCACACATCCCACCAGCTATACTTGTGACTGTCGGTGGTAGTTGCTGTGGGTCCCCAACAAGAATTATTTTACCACAGTTGAAACGGTTAGGAATCAGACAATCTGCCATCAAACTCTGGCTTGCTGCAATATAAAAAAATGCATTTTATAACATTATCATTCAAAAACATGGATGTTCATTCTCACCTTCATCAATGATGACAAAGTCAACTTGATCCACAAGTGACGATAGTCGTGAGCTGGCACAATTATTCAGCGTTGATACGATAATTGTTGCTTTATTCAAAATATTTTCTTGAAGTTTGGTTAAATTAACTTTGTTTGTTTTGGGATTTTCTTTTACAGTCTCAAAAATTTTCTCAAGCACAAGAAAATCAAGAAAATGTTTACATAAGTTTTCATCAATCGGTGGTTGAGAACCGATACGAATGAGCGTATGTTGATCTATAATAGAGTAAACAAGAATTAGAAAATCTAAATGATCAAAATTCAACTTACTATTTTGTTCTTGTTGAGATAATCTTTGAAGAATACGACACGATAGTTCATCACACGCAGTATTTGAAGGCGCACAGATAAGTATTTTTCTTTTTCTGAAAATGTTGTTTGATAGTAAATTCATAACAATGCCCGCAATGGTACTACTCTTACCAGTACCTAGGCAGGAAAGAAACAATACAGTCGTTACTGCAACAAAAGGATCATGTTCAAATTCTGTCTTACCTGGTGGACCAAAGATCAGATGTAATCGATCTGTATCATCATCATACATATGCTCGCTGATAGCAATTGCTCTGGATTGATTTAAATTGTAGCTAGGCTTTTCTACTGTATTCGAAGAATCGAAACCACTTGGCAAGTGGAAATAAGGATCGCTAGATTTTGGCATGATTAGACTACGTTGATAAGGCCAATGTTTAAGATGGTGAATGGCACTCATCATGCGTACAGATGATGTGATGTTGCTGATCTTCCGTACCTCAAGTGTTTTTGAATCTTTTTCCTGCTGTTGCTGTCTTACAGCTTCTGCGCACTCCTTCGAAACGTAGATGCCTATGACGACGGATAACTCGATCTTTATGGATTCATTAAGTTCAATGCCGACTGATTGCTGTTTAGCCTTGCCATTTTTATCTTGAACTTGCTTTTGCTTCACGCATACAACCACACCAAAATACTGTTTTTTATCGATCGTTATAACGATAACATCGAACAATCCTAGTTTCTTATTCATGTGATTGAACGAATCATCTACAACGAAAAGGATACGGCAATGTGAAAGTGTATTATCGAAAACAAAACTCACTTGAAACCACAATAGCTGTTCCTACGATAAGTGCAGTTTCCTTTGTTTCGCATCCTGTCATCGTGGGTTCAATGGTTTTCACATCAATCTTAAATAAACGATCTTCAACCGACATTACACTACTATGATGATCTCGATCCATCGAAGCCCACACTTCGTGGTAATACAAAACTGTTAAACACGAATAAAATTTCATAAATTCATCTTCAGCTAATCTGTCATAGTTTGTTTCGTTAAGAGAAGAAACAACGTCATCTAATTTTCGTAAACGGCTAGATGTCAATGTAGCATGTAATTCTTGCATAGAAATGTTCTCTCTGAGGTAGTCAGGATTCCAACGGGTGATTATAAGATCGAGCAACTTGCGAATAGAAGGATTCCAATAGTATTTACATCCTGATTGTCGTCCCGATCCTATTTTTGTGCCAATATTGGTATCAGAAGAATCACATCTTTGACAATTCGCTGTTGTATGGACATATTTCGTTGACTCGTCATCTGGTCCACTATAGGCGACTGGAAACCATGACAGCTCCTTTGAATATATCTTTGACACTAAGAAGACTGATCGAGCTTTAAGCCACACGCGTCCCATAAAACCTTCGACCCGCCTTTTAAACCAAGGACATTCCCGATATGGATCATTTTTTCTGCTTGAATTTTCTGTTTCTGGCATCGTTTTAAACTGGTCTATAATCAAATAAAAAGAAAGTAGAACTCTCTTGATTTAACTCTTCAAATAAATTACGGTTGATATGATGAAAAATAAGAAGGACGAAGAATAAGACACAGAACTCATGAGAGGAAAATGCTGACCAAGCGTAATCTGTCTGCCATAACTCGAATGCGATGATGCTATTAGAATAATATGAATATTCATTCAAAAACTGTCTTCGTTTTAGATGCATTGCTCTTGTTTATTTTGATTCCACACGGAGCAATGGTCAGCACGAAATTCAGAGGAAGAATATAGTAAAGACTAGCGATTTTGTGTCAAGGGAATTGTTTTTTGATGTTAGGTGTAAGATGGAAGGAAAAAAGGGGTTTATCTTACCTAGGCTGGGTGCTAAAAGGTAACGTTGAACTATGATCACCTCATGTCCTTTTGAGATTTTCGGGTCTTATACCTGAGTTCTAATTCTTTACTGATCGTTATCGATAGTATTCCTTCACTTCTTTGTCAATCGACAATGTCTCATACTAGTGAAAAAAACACAGAGCTATGAATTATCATTGCGCATCATTGGGGAATATTGTTATCAGCAGCTTAACGATGACTAAATGTTGGATATTAGTTGAATAACAGATAAAGAAAAATTGAAATGGAAAGAAATATGAAAAGAAACATCGACCTACTTATAAAAAAGAATGAGCGAAGAATTTTTGTATTGTTTTACTTGTTTTTAGTGATTGAGATTGAGGATTAACACGTTTGATGTGTCTGTTATTAACTATTGATTAACAACGCAAATTTATACTATCAGAATACCCAGACAGAGGGAATTTTCCATTTGGAATGAGCATGACATCATAGTCGCTTTCTTTCTTTCAAACTGGAGAAAAGTTAAACAAATTCATTTCTTTTTCTTTTTCTTTTCTGTTTAAATGCACATCATGCAAATTCTCATCGCCGAACAATTGAAAAAAACCCAATCCATTGTGATAATTCTTGCAAACGTTGAAATTGACAAATGACGAATTTTCTTTTCAATCTGATTGAATTGGAAAAATCCAAAACATCATCATTGTTTGGTTTTTATTGAAATATTGACAAGCTTTGCTTATTATTCAATTTTACAGATGGAAAATAACAATTTATTTTCACAGTGTATCTCGATTGTCCTCTAACCTACCATAATTCATTAGTTTTAAAGAATCAATGTATAGTAAAAGGTACAGACTTCACTGATTGTAACTAAGAAATAGAAAATAAACCACAAAAAAACTATCAGAAAAAGCGACGACATTTTTTTCATTAAGGTCCACAATACTAAAAACGTCGATGTGTATTTCTTTGTTGTTTTTTGTACATATCATCGCATTAGATCGATTGCTGTTTGAAGATTCAAAAGTATATTTTTGAAAACCTTCTCGTTTGACTAATGAAATTCATCCAAGACATGTTTTTAATAGAAATCTTGAAAAAATATATTGTTTGATGAAATGTAGCTAAGTAATGCAAGAACAAGATAAACTGGTTCATCAATCGCTTGTTTATTTGATGAAGAAATTACTAGTGAGGCTTTCAAACCTGTTCAAAAGCTCATTTTCAACATTAAAATTACTCCGAAAATTTTTAGATAATGTATGAAAGAAAATTCTTTTCGTTCTGTTTTTCTTTGTAAACATTGACCTGCGTTCACATGTTTTCTCCCCGTTGCGGTACAATATTTACAAATAAACGCTAAAAAGAAAAGAATAGGTTTCACATATTACCTGAAAAAGATTCTCTTAACTTTCAGCGTTGAAACTAACCATTTGAAGAAGGTTGAAAGCTTCACTAATCATTCCTTTATGAAATACAAAACAGACGATTGATGGACCAGTTTATCTAGCTATCAACTTAATGCATGTTTTTTGTTAACCTGAATCAGAGTTCCCAAAAACGTGGGATTTTTCTTATTCGTTGCTAGGCTGATATAATAATTTTTTATGCGTTTACATATCACTAGCGTCTGAATATGGGATAGACTTCCGACAGTTTGATTCGAAAGGAGTATCAGGTATGTAGGCCCAACTTAATGATTGAATATTTGCTTCTGCAGGAAATACAGGTATTGCTACATTGATAAGCAAATTTTGCATATCACACACGATGAATGATTCATCTGATCTGATGATATCAGTGCTTGTTTGTCCTAACGGTATATGTCGAGAAATCCAGAGTAGGAAATTGAGAAAAAGAAAATGTCGAACTTCGAAAGTACTCCTTTTTTTTTTGTCACGACGACTGTTTACAAAAAATAGATATTTGATGCCAAATGATAGATTTCTATCATTGATGGAAAGTTAAACTTGAACATGAGCAATAATTGAACTAGATTCAGTATGTTGCACACCGCAGAAGGAATTCACTGATCGAAAATGTTGTCCGGAATATGGTCAGGTGGTTTTCTGTCACTAAGATGGCATACGATGGCGTTACGAGCATCTCAAATATAGATATCGATTGCTAGTTCCCTCCACTATCGCTTCATATTGATTGATGTGGTGTCAATCTAAAATGTACGACTAGCGCGGAATGAGTGATTACTGTATGATGAAGTAGGTTTGAGGTTGAGAACTTTGACAAACGTTATCGAGACGGAATTTAAGTTAAGTCTGTGACTGATTTTGTAGAAAGAAAAGAAATATGCATAGACATTTATGACAAAAAGGAGTCTCAAGTTGTACAGAATTGCTTAAATATCGTTATTCATCATTTGCGTGTTGTTTAGAAATCAAGTGTGGATAGACTCCATGGATTGGATTTCATGTGCGCATGAGTAATACGTATATTCGTTCTAGTAACAATAGCGCTTTATTACACAAAAAAAATTCCAAGACTTGCCTTATTCGACTGCGAAATTAATGAGGTTCCGACTGCAACAAATAAATTCGAAAAGAAACGATCAGCCATCACATCCATCCAGCAAAAAAAGTTGTTTCCAATTTTAATTTTCACAACTTTTCACATATGTGTAACCTATAACTTGAGCTCAATTGAAATCCGCATTAGGGTTACTTCGCGAGTCATAAAAGTTCAAAGTTACGAAAGTACAAAGCGTCAAAAAATATGATGAACTGTTGAGTCTCGTATGGATATACGTTTGACTGTGGGTGTGAGTGTGGGTGTGAGTGTGGGTGTGAGTGTGGGTGTGGGTGTGGGTGTGTCGGTGTGGATGTGGGTGTGGGTGTGTCGGTGTGGATGTGGGTGTGGGTGTGGGTGTGGGTATGGGGTGTAGATGTGCCTGTGGGTGAAAATGATATGAATGCCTACGCCCACACCCACACCCACACCCACACCCCTATTTATATAAATAACACGAAACGCGTCGGCGAAATTTAACTCTGCATTTCTTATAAATTAGTTCGAATTCAAGCACATCGATCAAATATTTTATATTCGACATCATAGTCGTTTGCTGAAAAGCGAAAGTTGAGACTAGCAGATTGATTTGTATCGGAGGGATATAGATTGATCTATTTCTATTTGATTTACCCACACCCACATGCAATGCTGGTAATTGAGAATATACAAAATCAATCATATCTGGTGTTACTATATCCATTAGTTCATCTTTCTTATCTTCAAATGGCTTTTTGTTTAAATCTATTGAGCAGATAAAATCGTTTGAATCAATTGTTTCATCAAGATCATCTCGTATTGAGAGTGTGAGTGGGTGTGGGTGGTAGTCCTGATTACTAAACAAACACCCACACCCACAGCCACCCCTGAAAATTGACCTGAATCTAAGATTATACAATTACAGACATACGCGTCCGCTCTATTCTGCTCAATTACAGAAATCACAATAATGTCACTCTTTCTTCACAGACCGAGAAGCTTTCTTGAAAGTATATTAAAAAAGCCTTGCAGTTTCAATCTAAGTATCTTTTCTCTTCGACAAAGCATCATTTCTTGTTTTCAAACAACACTAAAAAAAACGTTCTTAATTATAATGTAAAAATAGCACCCAAGTTCTTTCTTCCTCACGTGGCTAGAGGATCGGCTACACATCGATAATAAGTTGATCCGTTCGAGTTAATTGCAATTGGATCTTCATAAGCATAGGTATGATTCTTGGCAGTAAAGTCATGTCTCGATGCATAGTTGGAGGAAAGAAATGCCGTCGCATCGCCTGTGATAGGCACATCAACATGTGACGAGTAACGGAGAAGAATGTATCGTGTTCCAGCCGTCAATTTTTGCACAGTCACTCTGCCCATCATGTCACGAGCTTTCATACCATAGGCTATACACGGCTCGTCCCATTCGGCCACAGTAAGACGTACAGGAAGGCAGACCTTGTATTCGTCGAGAATTCCCGTGATAGCGATTCCCCAGCATACCTTTGAATGAATAAGGGAAAATAATCGCGGATCTGTGCCTAGCGTGTTACGCTCAGACTGAAGTTCTTCCTTCTAGTAAGAACAAAAATGATTTGTACGGATGTCAGACAATGCGAAGCACACGATCGTTCAAACTTTACATGTGATGATATACTCTGTTCGAGCATACAAAACTGGTATGCTCTTGAGAAATTACAGATTTTTTTAAAGCTTAGTCTCTGCAGATTTTCTAGAAGATAAGAAAGCTTCTCCAAAGGGGTCGTGTGAATTAAATAAGTGCTTTCTCATTCTTGAAACGCTTTAGACAATCTCTTGCTTCGATGAGCAAATGATTCAGCGGCTCCTTTAAGGCATCGAATGGAATATCTAATTTCTGGCTTCACAAAGCATTTATATCAGAGGCGATAATTAAATATTTAGAATCAGTGTAAAATTAATCATCGAATGGACCATCTCGCTGCTCGATCAAACAACTTTTATTCTTTGCGTATTTGCTGTGTTCTCTGTAAGGGAACCTCCGCCAACAGGCCCATCTTACATTAGTAAATAGACAAATTTGAGAGCTATCACTCCTGCAAGTTTAAAAAATTTTCATAAATCCTTGCCAGATAACCGAGACTTACAAATTCGAACGATTTTGTAAATTTTGTTGTTGAGCGTCTCGGAGGCATTCTCACCACTCATTCTGTTCATTTTCTAAAACTCTGACCTTGACATTACCGTACTTAAAGTAGTCGCGATCAATTGTTACAGTAGAAGAAAGAGAGAAATACACTCAATCTCTAACGTTAGAAAAGAAGCAAGTTCTTGGAGCAGATAAATTATGGATTTCGGGGTTTCAGGTTCAAATAAATTCCGCAAGCCTGACTCAAACAACTTAAATCGTATATTAAAAGATCGAGCGAACAAAACTCTGCAAGATGACCTTTTTCAATCCCAAAAGAATGTATGTAGAGAACGGTAGTCCTTGTGGGAACGGTTGTACTACGTTTGCGCGCGCGACTCCTGCGCACAAAATGTTTTTTTCTAGGTCAAGATTTAGATTAAATCGCAAACATCTTTGCGAAAATCTTATAATCTAATACATCTGACGCATTTTCTTTCATTTGAACAAATTCTTCAATAACATTTTGCGTTGGAATAAAAACTAATGTTGCTAAATTTTTCATTGTACGACAACTTATACTGTTTTCAAAAAACTCTTGTTTCACATGTAGTTCCTGTAAGAAAAAAATAGAATATTAAACATACCACAAGAAATAAATATGTAAATCTCGGATATATATCTGAGAGTTATGTGTACTTCAAAAAGTGAATGAGTCAAATCGGTCATCCTAGAGTGTCTGGATATAAAAATTTGCCTGGCAAACCTTTTCTATAAACCGTTGAATTCCATTGCCTACTGTTCAACCGCTAGGACTCGGGAGCGTATACAGCTCAAATTTGAAGTCTTCAGCTTAACTTAGCCTCAGAAAGTAGTTTTTCTTATAACTTGATTTATATTGCTCAACGCTCAACCAATGGGGCTTCGAGGCAAGTTTAGTGCAGATTATAGTTCTCCATCACAGAAAACCTTCGATTATCACCTCTATAATCCGAAGATAGAGTTCTGATTGAGGATCGATTAGAGGGTGCACAAAAACGGAACCGATTCTTACCTATTTATCTTTGCATTGGGTGAGATAGTGTTCTTGTTTCTTATTGTTTTATATAACATTTTGTAGCTCTTGGAATTCTTTATTGAATGGTATATAATAGTAGGGTTTTACTTGAATATATCCTATAAATTATTTTGCTCAAAAATCACTTTGCTTATAATACTTTTTGCTCAACCGTTTTTTGTCATATCTTTTTGTCATTCCTGCTTTTGCAGAAAAATACTTTTACTAAAAACATTTTTGCTGAAATTTTTATGTTGAATGCGCATTTGCTATTTTATTTTTTGCTAGGCGTCACTCATTTCTCCACAACAGCAAAACTATCTGATACCTGGAAGGGAATGACACTATTTATTCTTTCATATAGCGAGTAGGTTAGCAGCAAAAGTCAACAACGTTTGGAAAATTGTGTTATTTTAGAGCTCTTGATCCCAAGCCCTGAGCTCAACACGGAAATATGCTGAGTATGAAGATTTTACCATGTTTTTGTAGAAGGAGTTGTTAGAGCTTATTGTCATTCGAGGCTGTACAATGAGAACTGGTGAAGATATTTTCTTGGAAAACGAAGACACCCGATGGAAAATGACGCATACTGAAAGCAAACCTTATACTTACATTGAGAGGAACACAGCCCCAGATGCAGCAAAAAGGCGGCGCTGCTGGATCACTACCCAGTTCGCTTAGTGGTTGCTTGATTATTTCCTGATTAAAGAGACTGTAATAGTAAATGCTGTCCCGTTCATCATAGGCTTTCTTGTGCGAATAATCAATGCCTATTATCGGCATGATATGACCAGCAAAGAACTCATCAAATTTCGTGCGGAACATGATAGGAAAATCTTGCAGCAAACATCGTTTAATCCACAAGCAATAGGAAGGAAATTGAGGTTGAGGTGCGTTCTCATGATCCCATGTGTCGTAGGAAAACTTGAGTGTCGTGAGTGTGACTAGTGGATCGCCTCCACCTCCTCCTCCTTGTGGTCGTCGTTGTTGATCGTCTTCGGGAGTCACATGGTGAATTAAGTATTCACCATGGTTAACATCTCGAACGAGTTGTTGTGATATCCAAGCACCATTATAAAGACCTGGTCGATCGAGAACATGTGAATCGAGTAAAAATATGTAGAGAACTTACCAAACATTTGCACGGCAGTCTCGCCGCAGAATCCATCTAGAAAAACATAAGCGAAAGGGAATGTTGAGGTCATATGAAACCAAGAACTCACGGCCATGAGACCACTGTCTGCGAGGTGGTATATCCAACCGAACAGATGATGACATTGTGCTGAGTTACTTCTCAGTGTTTCAACTTATTCTTTTTGAAAAAAAGAGAAAATAATGCGAGCAAAATAAGTCGTACAACACTTATCAGCAGTAAAAAAGAGAAGAAGAAAAAGAAGAACATGCTTTATGGGGAAATTATGAGTCATGATTTGGTTGCGAAAGACGAAGGATTGACTAATGATGTGTATTACAGCTACGTTTGATTCTATTCGTTTAACACCACTGCAGTAATCAGAAGGTGTTGGTATGGATGTAGGTGTAGAACCTGTCGGGCTCAAGATTTTTCGAGGGTCGGGGTGGGACCGAAAGAAAGACCCACACTCATCCTCAATCATATATGTTAAACTTGAAACTTGAATCTAATTGAAATTTCAACTTTCAAGTTTCGACTTCCAACATATCTTGTCTTCTGAGAATATCCACGGAAACCCGATAAAGTCCTAGGGTAAGAGGTACATAGATATGGAGATATAGGGGGTATAGGAGGTATCGGTGGTATAAAGATATAGGAGGTATACTACCAACCACAATATGACCTCCAATAGTATTTTTCATATAACTGTTGAAAGGAACAAGATGGAAAGGTGCGGTTTTCACTTTTCGAAAGAGGAAATTATAACGCATCGAATCATACAGTATACAGTTTTCGATTTAGTTCCTCTCAAGTTTTCAACCGGGAGTATTCTGGAATAATATTTTTGTTAAGTTACTATAAGGAGTTTTCAATTACTCGATACTTATTGAAAGCAACAGTTCAAAAACTAAAAATCCGCACAACATTGTAATTATTGGCTTCAAGTGTTTAGAAACTATGAGTATTGTACACGAAATTAGAAGCCGGTTTTTTCCAACAGTTCTTCTAAAAAAGAGCTCTTTCCTCTGGCTGGTGTACATGTGAATGTTGCTATGAATGAATCTCTCACGCCCATATCATGTAATTTGAATTTTTTTCTCTCAAGCTTCAAAAAGAAAACACCCTCAAGAGTAACGACTGTCTAAACCTTACGCACAGGTATCATTGCAGCAGGTGAAAATGATGCAAAAAACTGTTCCATCGGTACAGACCAATACAAATGCAAATGCGCACATAAACGCCGCAGGTGAGGGTGCGACAGAAAGAGTTTCACGATATACGACTTCCTTCAAATACACTCACACACAAACATCACACGTGAGAGTGCGGTCAAAGGAGTTTCACCAAATAGGACTTCCTTGAGATACACTCACACACAAACGCAGCACGTGAGGGTGCGGCAAAAGGAGTTTCACGAAAACAACTCCCATTGAATTCACTCACGAGGGAACGTTCCCAAGTGATTAAAAGCTTTTGAGCTCATATGTTGCCCATTAGGTAGGGGACCACTAGATTAGAAAAACCTCCAAGGGATTCGTGCCCATATTGAGATTTTACAGAGATATCAAATTTTTAGTGGATTTTTCCTGCTGGACCCTACTTCTACAGTAAAATCATATTTTCGAATTTCGACCTGAAACTCTGCCCAAACGAAGGCCTCGATCAGAGTAGGTTGTATAAAAAATTTCAGAATTTTTGGACATTGCATCTCCAAGGTATCAATTTTTGAAAATATAGGCACTTTTCTATAGATAACATGGATACTTTGAAAGATTGATACCTTGGAGACACAATGTCCAAAAATTCTGAAATTTTTTATACAACCTACTCTGATCGAGGCCTTCATTTGGGCAAAGTTTCAGATCGAAATTCGAAAATATGATTTTGCTGTAGAACTAGGGTCCAGCAGGAAAAATCCACTAAAAATTCGATATCTCTGTCAAATCTCAATATGGGCACGA
>CAJNSZ010003110.1:0-12235 GCA_905329745.1 Rotaria sp. Silwood2
AATAAATAGAGAAATATTTATTACTAACCATAAAAATAAAAAAATTATAGTAGCAAGATCATTTACAATAAATAAACGAAACCATAAACGAATGGATTCAAGCGACATTCGACTACAAACAGTAAAATATTTTATTCATACAGAAAAAACGTTATATAAATAAATTATTTATCTTACCTTTTGCGATGTATAGTTGAAGCTTCTGTTAGAGGTATTGATGCGTCACCAGATAGTAATTTTTCATTTACAATTACTTTCGTTGATTTTGATTCTAATTTGATATGTTCTTGACTGTTTTTTTTCGATGTTCGTTTGATTCGAAATACATATTTCGAACGTTGTTCTTTTTCATTAGGGTTACTTGAAATCAAAGGAAGAAAATTCACGTATCATAAAAGGAAAGAATTAAAGGTCTTTTTCGACTTACCATACTGACAGCATTTGGCTAAAGACGAATGAATCATACAAAGAAATGAGTCATACATTAGTTCATAATGTTCGTTCTATTACCTCAATGGAAACAAAATTGATGGGAGATAGGAATAGATATATAACGACATCTATAGCAAATTCTGTACAACTCTCAGTTTAGTTTATAAAAGAATTCTTAAGGTAAATTTAAATGACATTTTATTTTCATCAATGAATGAAATCGTATTAGAATGATATTATTATTCATAAAGCAAAACATCTTTTTAAATCACGAAAAATTACAAACAGTACCTATAGTAACAAAAAAAAAACCTTAAATAAAAGCAGACGACTTGTTTAAAAAAGATTTTTAAATTCAAAGTTTGACATCTCTTGATTATGACGCATAATTATTACTATACTTTACTATATAGATCAGGAATTCGTAGAGTACTGCGCTAAGACCCATGATCTTCTAGGTTACGCCATAAGAAAATAGATGAATGAAAATTATGATTTTATTCGAATTCATGAATTTTATTTTATTATACATTATTATTAATTTAATCGAATCATCTAAAATTTAAAACATCCTTGTTGGCATTATCAATATGATTATTATCCATTTCTGAAAATAAGTCGCTTGGGCAGAATTCTTATAACTTTTGAAAGGAAAATGATAGAGACCTGGGATTTTCACCGTTGGATAGAGGACATCAGGGCACGTAAGGCTATGTAAAAAAAGATCTGTTATACAAGGTACGTGTTTATAACTTTTTAATAAATTTGTCGAAAACCGCTAAAATAAGCTTCAAATTTAGAAATCTGAAATTTCCTTTTTCTCACAGGAAATCCTTCTCTTTCAAAAAGGGCAACTTCAACATTTTATCTTGTTGAGTTCAAATGATGCAGAGGCACTGTCTACTGTATATCTGATGTGTGAATCAGTTTTATACTGAGGTTAAATCTCAAGAATAGGCATATTTTATGTAATTTTCATCCAAATTTGATGACGCAGATAACGAGTATTTTTATGGATTGACCCATCGGTTTTTACATAGACAATGTGCCCTGATGTTCTCTATCCAACGGTGAAAACCGCAGCTCTCTATGACTTTCCCTTCAAAAGTTATAAGAATTCTGCCCAAGCGACTTATTTTCAGAAATGGATAATAGTTTTTGTTTTATGTACACTCATACACCAATTTTGATGGAGCTGTTGTTATTAGGGACAAAAAATAGCTGAGTGTTGTTATTAGGGACATTTTTCTTTCAAACTATTCCAAACAACTTTTCTTGAAATTAGGAAGTCAATTAAGACATACTCAATTTCTCATGAACCTTTAGATTTATATAGAGTTTGACATGCTCTACAAAGTTGTCAGCGGAGCCTTTGCTTGTTTTCCAAAGAAAACACGTGAAAAAAAGTTTTTTCTCTTAAAAACTCTGATTTGGCTTAAATTTTGCTTAAGTGTTGTTACTAGGGACAAAAAATAGCTGAATGTTGTTTTTAGGGAAACTGTCCCTAATAACAACAGTAGCAGTTCGTTGTCGTAGACCGCTGATTTCTCCGCCATTACATTTCAGAGAAAGACCGCTGTTACACCATTTGAAAGAGGAGACTCCATAGATTATGCATATATAAAAATATTTTCAGTCGGGTGTAAAATAGCTGAGAATCGAGTCGAATAAGGAAGAAAATTTTTTTAGTGTTGTTATTAGGGACATTGACTGTAAGCGTGCTCTCCTAATACAGGACTTCAGGACCTAAGGGTATCATCCTAATATGGGACTTGAAGACCTAAGGGTACTCTCTAATATAGGACTTGAGGATCTAAGGGTACCCTCCTAATGCAGGACTTGAGGACTTAAGGGTACCCTCATAATATAGGACTTGAGGACTTAAGGGTATCCTCCTAATTTGATTATTTAAGACTATGTCAACATATCTACTTTAACTTTAATTGGTTAAGTTAAAGTTTAAAGTGATACTTTAAACTTTAAAAGTTAAAGTTTAAAGTCGTACTTTAAACTTTAACTTTAACTTTTAAAATTTAAAGTAATACTTTAAACTTTAAAAGTTAAAGTTTAAAGTATTACTTTAAACTTTATACTTTCTTAAAGTGTTTTTAAAGTTAAAGTAACACCCCTAGTTCCCATTCAAAACTCAAACAATAGAATATCCCATCATTCGCTGAGAAAGACTGTCATATGTCACAAAATCACAATTTAACCGTACATCTTAGACAGTTATTATATTCAATCGGATATCTTTCTAAACGAATGCTGACAGAAAATATCATTTTTTTAATCTATTTTTAGATTAAAAAAGGTAAGTTTCGATTTTTGTTTGCATCTTAACGATATTTTAACAAGAATCAAGTTTTGCCATTCGATAGTGAATTTGATTTTTCATTTTGTGCAAATTTTCAGTTTTCAAAAATAGCTTTTACTACTAATTTTTCCAACAAAAATTCCAATATGCTGCGAATTTTATGAATATCTTGATCAGTGAAACTTGTTCCCTTTTTGTCAACTCTTATTTTCAGATGCTTTATCATGTTTATGTTGCTGGTATATAAAAATAAACGCTCATTAAAGTTGTTGAATGTTGAAATAGATTGGGATTGGAAAAGTGCAGTCTCGTATATGTCTGGCATAGGCGCATTCAAAGATAGCGAACTTTTGTGCAGAAAAGTCTGGTAAAGATATGCATGTGCACGAAGTTACCAGTCGAAATTCAAAAGCTGAGACCTGTCAAAGAAAACCAGTGAATAATTGAAAATCATTTGAAACTCAAAAATTTTGGGAACAAACCAGTATGAGCATGAATGGTTTCAGAACCTTCTTAGTTGCATTGAGCTCTACTAATGATCAAAATATTGAATCGAAATGTTCTATGGGATGGAGTAGTCTCAT
Source organism: Rotaria sp. Silwood2 (assembly GCA_905329745.1). Lineage (NCBI taxonomy): Eukaryota > Metazoa > Rotifera > Eurotatoria > Philodinida > Philodinidae > Rotaria > Rotaria sp. Silwood2. The sequence continues at coordinate 3,331 of CAJNSZ010003110.1, forward strand.
CGTCAGTTCTACTCAAGATGTGAATGTTCAATATCACGGGTCTTGAATTATACTGCCTCTCTTTTGATTGGAGACACGAAAGAATCATTTTAAAATAATACATTTTGCAAATCTGAACAAAGTTCATCAAATGATTATTCTAAAATTCACCAACGATCGATTATTCTTTAAATAAAAAAGAATGTAGTCAGTTGTTTTGTCAGAACTATTACACGCAGAAACTTCACCTCTTTAATTTTTCCAATGACATTCTCAGTGAGCAAAGGTGATTACATGATATGTTGAATGATTCAATTAACGATGATGTCATTGCTTTTTTAGCTGTTAAACATCTTCAGATTGAATAGAGAACAAACGAAGTACTATAGAACAATTCTGAATATTACCCTACAGATACTATTTGTATGGAACTGCAATGTAGATAGACTACCAAGGCCACTGTTACTACGGTAGTTGGAATCGAATACGGCACAGCAACCATTACAGAATACTTGAATATTGATTATTTGAAAAACAATTCGGAATTGAATGCAATTTCAATATCTCATCCTTTATTTAAAAAAAAATCAGATTATCGAAATTAGAAATTCCATCATAGATCAACCATCATTGATTGTATTATGCAGTAAAAGATTAATACTCTTTTCTAAAAATTGTTGATGTTTTCTTGAGAAAACTTTTGAATTTTCTCCATTAGCAGAAAAATCTTTTTCTCATTCATTCACACTATTTCATATATCTATCTTTGGTGTAGCTCAATCGCTTCTACTTCATCGAATATTAGTTTTGTGTTCGATCAAACTCTTTTCAAGGTAAGCATGTACTCGATTTTTTCAAAATTTAACATTCGAACGATGAAAATTTGCTCTACTATCAGTTACTGTAAATGTTTCGTTTCAGTTTAGTTGAAAAAATTTATATATTGTAATACCAATATTGTGGACATTGACAATTGATCAATGAAAAACAAGAATAATATTTTATCGACTGAATTTGACTACACGATGTCATGGAGTTGATTTTGATGATATCATCAAAGATTAAGAGAAATCATCTAACAACTGTTTACCTGTCAAGTTGCATTGGGTCTGATAACGGTTTGTGGCTAAACCAAATGCTCACACAAGTTCATTTTACTATCATGCAGAAGATTAGATTCACAGTGATTCCCTTCATTTTATCACTTGTCATTTCTACTACTTTTTTTAACTTGACTTTACCCGGTAAAGTAAAGATGAATTGTACTACCCCTAATGCTAACAAGAATGATTTTCACCTTCTTCAGAGCAGTCGCATCTGGCTTCCTAGAATTAATTAAAACAGAAAGCAACACATTTGATGATTGCCACTCATAAGTTTTGCCGATGCAGCGTATTTGGCATAAATAAACAAAGCGCAAGAATTACATTGGCTTTTTTTCACATCATACGTAGAAAAGGTGTTTTGAAATTTTACCTATAGATAATATGTAACATAAAACACGTGGTAAACATGAAAGAGAAATCAATTGTTTTATTTCTATAAGAATATGGTAATCGAAAGTAAATATATTGCTGCCAATTTTTCAGCTTTATAAAACACAGTTACGTTAGCAGAGCTTGTGTAATAATCATGACTTTCCTCTCGATAGATATGAAAATCAACTTTATTTCTTTTCAACTTCATTTGATTAAAAAGTACGCGTAACTCGGCTTGCACTAGGTAAGAAATAATATTTTTTCAGTTAGATACCGCTATCATTTCAAATAGAGTAAACAATAAGGGTTATGCAAACTTTCGTATGTTGAACTCTCGAATTTTGTAATATTTTACTGATAATAGATATGAGAAAAATGATTCATGACGTAAAGTTCGAAGTAAATGTGATTCAAAACTACGCTTATTTTTTCACCATTTAATGAATACAGCCATCAATAAGTGCCGCTATAGAGAAGGATTAAGAGAATTTTATGTTATACTAAAACAGTTACAATTGGAAACTCATATTTCAAATCAATTATGACTGTGCTATTGGTAGAAGAATTGAATCTAAGAGGATTTCCTTCATCTTGCATCATCTGTTGAGTTTTATTTTTGACTCATTCACAAATAAAATTATCACAATGAACGAATACGGGCAAGAAGTGTCGAAGATATTGAAGAACATGAAAGATATCATGAAATAATAAAAAATTAAGCGTGTATTACGTTTTTTGTTATTTTTACTGCTAAGAAATCACATTGGATTATCAAACCGGAAGGTAAATTTCGGGCTGGTTGATACTTTCGTGAGATACGTCAATGAAGTTATATGTGTCTATAATAAAGCATTATGTATACGAAAAAATATGAACCAGCGTATACTGCAAGATAACTAAGCTGAATTTAGGCATAATTGTTATCTTTGAAGAAACACTTAACATGCAAATATTAAATGTTTTGACAAACATGGAAACAAATACTCAATTATTGGAAACTCTTTTATATTCATATCCATATCGACTTCATGCAGTAAAGCACGATAACGGTCGTCATATTGATTATTGATTTTATCCATTAAATGATGAAAACATGAACCTAATTTTTTATCACATTGACTTTAAAATTTATATCATGAAACATTCATCTCATACCTATTATCAGCAGAATATTACAAATTTTCAGAGCTTGGCATACGAATGACTTCATAATCCTTATGATTCAATGCTAATAAATCCTGTTTTCAATTTCATTTGATATAAAATCTATTGTTTATTCTATGTGAAATCATAGCGGTATCGCATTGGAAAAATATTATTTCCTATCTGATAATCTTGTGTCTTGTTGCCTGTGACAAATGGACAGGTATGTAGATAGACATATGTTGAACTTGTTGCAACATAGGACATTCTTTCAGAAAAGGAATAACAGAAAAATATATTCATATGAGTGCGAATCTTGAATTCGATTAGTTGAACGTTTCAACATACTTGATCAAATTTTTGCGAATATTCAATAATAATGATAAGATATAAACTGATCTCGGACGTGAACTATCTGTGCTGAATTACTGTTGGTCAACATTTTTAATGGCTAATAAAAGTTATTCCTACTGATCTAGTTCATATTGTTTTCTAATTGACTTGGACAAACTCGCTGAATTAAGATATTTTCGACGATATAATCCTTTCTCTCAGAAATTACGCATTTTGCTACCTTCAGATTGTCGATTCTTAGCAATCACACCCACACCCTCATAGTATTATCGACTAGTTATTCTTTTGTGTCAATCATCTAAACGAACAATTTATCTAGCGCATATTTAGCAATGAGGTGGAGTCTATGCTTGCTTTAAATTTTATTCTTATTAGAATGTAAAAAAAAAATGAAAGAAAAATAATTCCTACTCGTTGAATCTTTTCTTTTTGTTTTACATTACATGGAAAGAGAAAGAACAATATAAAAAAAAGTGGTAGTCACTGCTATCGTCCGTTGATACACTTTGACAGAGGCATTTTTTTGGAGAAGAACAATTTATCATCATCAGAACGTGAGCAAAGCAAAAAAGACGTCGAATGCCTTTTTCTTCGTGCATTCGTTCTGTGCATTTCGTTGTCAAGAATATTGATTACTCAAGCGCTACCACACTGAAAAAAAAGGTACCATACGAAACTTTAAAAAGTTTCAATTTTGCAGCCAATTCTAAACTATTTTTCGTTGTCGAAGGGACCTACGAAGCCCATCCAAAGTTTCGTAAATTGCCAAAAATATTTCATGAGTTTACGGAACTTTGGATGGATTGCGTAGGTCCGTACGACAACGAAAAGTGGTTTAGATTGGTTGCAAAAATCGAAATTTTTGAAAATGTTGTATGGTACCTTTTTTTTCAGTGCATCGGACAGAACAAAATTACCATCCATCACAAAACTTCTTATTAAAGTAATCAAAGGAAAAACAGAAAGAGCATACGCATCATGGCATCAACGGTGCATTGTCGAACATTATATTATGTAAGAAACATTATTGGTAGCATTTTTTTACTCGTCGGCTTGTTTCTTATCTATATACGATGGCCACATGATATAAACTTATCGTATAAAGTGGAGAGCATTTCACTGGAATGTCAAAAGTGGTGTCCTTACATTTCTAAGCTCGGACGAGATCGACTCATATTCAATTTAACGCACTCCGTTCGTCATTTTCCCGATTTTGTTTGTCCACAAAATTTTCGTAATCTAGCTGATTGGATTTACGGGTGGCCGAATCAATTCTTTGAAAACGTTGAAGTGACAACGGACGACGGAAAACACATTGCTCCTTGTTTGCCTCCAGGCAGTATTATCTATGTACGTAGTTGGTCGATCGATAAATTCTTCAGTAAAGTCTATCCACATTTGATCAACAATTTCGTCTTGATCACTGGCGAAGGTGATCATTCGGTACCGAGCGATTTATCTTACCTCAATCGACCTGATTCCAAAATCCTCCACTGGTTTGGTCAAAACGGGCAAATTCACGCTGGCGAGAATTCTAAATTTACACATATTCCGATTGGTAAGAAGATAAATACATCGATAAATACGACAGAACAGTCATCATCTGATGGCATTCTGTTATTTTCTTCTCTTGTATGGGTATTTAGACATTTTCGATCGCAATTGACATCACAATTGAAGTTGTCATTGAATAAAATGACAAATGTTGTCCCAAATTTCAAAGTATACTTTTTACCACTAAAAGCTCATTTTTAAGAATGCCTAGACTTTTTTCTTATAACGATCTAACAAGATTTATTATCTAGCGTCAGTCTTCTGGATGAAAGTAAAAGATCAAATACTCTTTTGTACAGAGACAGAGGAGAGGAAAGCTTTAACTCTTTCCCTCCCACTTCACCTCCCATTCATAAGAAAAATACCTATACGTGAGTACGGTTACATCATCTTTTGCTCAGGAGAATATTTGTGTATTGAACAACCTATCTAGAAAAAGATTTCAATCGTAGAAAAATAGAAACGTTTATTCATCATCATTGTATTGTGGAAATGACCTTCACTTATGTAAGAGTTGATTGTGCAAAGTCCGATTGCTTTATTGTATCTCTACACATGACAAATAGCTCCTATTACATATAGACTTTGAGCTTACGACGGCTGGGTCCAAAGTTTTGTGAAAATATATGTGCACACTCTTTGCTCAAGCGAAAATATTTGAGAAGAGTCAAAAAAAGCTATCTGTTAGAATTAGATTCTGATCTTCTTTACAAATATAAGATTAGGTATTCTTTGTCAGTCTTTGTTCGAAAGTGTTTGAAAGACTTGAAAACATAGCTTGTACATACTCTTTTTTCATATTATCACTATTTGTATCCGAATTTTAACATTACAATCCTCCTTAATAGATCAGCTTGTCCAACAAATCTAATTTACGAAATGCATGATTCCATATTTTTTTTTGTTTTCTCTTTAGTCTCACTTTTGAAAAATCGACTTTTTTTTTTTATTAAACCATGTTGTATGTATAGAAAGTAGTGTTTGAGAAAGTGGTTCTAATTTCACTTGGGCAAAAGCTAAATTTTAATTCAATATTTTGTACGAAATTGTATGCTCTACAAAACTATTAAATTCAACCGCTTTTAAGACTTGTGAAAAGGTTCAAAATAAACAATATATTATGTAGAAACTTGAACATGATTGTTCCATCCAAACTATATTTACAAGTCTTTCAATGATTTCCTTATTACTCTCAAGCAAAACTCAACAACGATTTTCGAACTGATATTCAGAAAGAGCATCCAGTTCTGGTTCTCACCCGTAAATTTTGACTCTTCTGAAGTGTAAAAACAAATTGATTCTCATGAGTGCCTATGCCATTTGAAACTAGGCATACACTGAAGCAAAATTCAAAGTTTAGGGTTTTGATATACTGACACTTTGAACACTAATTTCGATTTGTTACATATTTTTATAGCATAATATTTTTTTCGACTATGCTCTCTCTCCAAGTGTGAACCTACTTTCTTCCTCAGGGGAATGTCAGTATATACAGATGTGATCAGAACTTGGTCCGCAACTCCAATAGAGCAGAACGAATATAACACACACAACAATCAGTATGATGATCAATTATCGTCACATGAAACATTGCCATTTGAGCGAAAAAAATGTGCAAATATTTTGTCTCAAAATTTTCCGTGTTCCTTATAAGACTGAGAGAAAAAATGAGGAAGGAAGAATAAAAAGACAGGAAAGATGAGGATATCATGAGAGCGCTATGAGTATTGGCACAACATGTATAAGATATCTAACAGAGATGACTTCATGCGTTTTTTTAATTAAAATTTAATGCTAATTCTTATCTGCCAAAAAAAATCACAAATTTTTACAAAGGTACAAGTATCTACCATATCTTCCATAACAGACTTAGCAAATCAAATAAATTCTCGTTTTTCTTGAACTGATCAAGTACTTTTTTTTATTCTTTTTCATCAATCACGATTTTCTTCTTTTATTTCATTAATTCGATTTTTTTTTATATCAATTGAACCTGAGCTTGAAGTTCAGTTATTGAATACTTGAAATTTAGACCTTGTTCGCAGCAACTGGCTGCTCGTGAAGCACACTAGCCAGTGTTTTGTTAAATAGTTGAATATTTTTTTTCAAGTTTTCAAATTTTAAGTACACAATAATCGAAGTTCAAAAACATTTCCAAGTGGCCGATTGCTTTGTTCATGGATACTTGAGGCAAGTCACAACATTGTGTCTGTTGAAAAAATTTTGTAAAAATTTGCTATGTAAAGAATAAAGATGCAGATAACAGAATCTTCTTAGAGTTTCACATTAATCATCGTGGCCTATCATCTGAATATAGCCTAGGTTAAAAAGCAATCGAGACACTTGAAAATGTTACTTCGTGAAAAATTCAAATAAAAATTTTATTCGATTAACATTTAAGAATTAGAATCAAATTTAAGCTCAATAGCGCATCTACTAACGGAAATACTAAGAACTTCGATTTTATTTTTCTTTGGACTGAACAAGATCATTTGTAATGGGCTAATATATCCTATTTTCTTCTTTAATGGTTATACGACATTTCTTCATTATTGATATTATAGGTATCAACTGCTACGAAATGGGCGATGCGATCAAAAGTATCCAAACAAAAACACATCCCAGTCATTCATTTCCACCATTATATGGTAGTAGCGATGAACCCTCACATTATATCAATCTACTGGATATGACTAAGCGAGTTCTATCTGCTCCTGGCATCGATCAAAATAATTTAGCATTGATCAATTTCGATTCTATTACAGATGGAACAGGACTTCGTTCGCGTATTTGGTCAGATATGTGTAATTCAGACAAACCGGTTTCTTTTGTTAAATGTATCAAGAAACCACACGGTGTTCATATTTTCAGAATAATAAGAATCTATGAACGCAATCGTCACTATCCATTTTGGATATCACCGCGTGGCAATGGCATTGACTGTCATCGAACATGGGAAGCACTTTACCTCGATATCATACCGATCGTATGGAACTCAACATTAAATAGTCTCTACAAAAACTTACCCATTGTGATTATTAATAATCATACAGATCTAACCGAATCATTTTTACGTGATCAACTGCAAGAAATTGCAATGAAAAAGAAAGCGCAATCGAATTCATCATCATCGTCCGACGGCTATCAATATGAAAGACTACGTAATGCTTTTTGGCGGCGGATGATTTTGAGCAAGTCAAGATATGCAACAAAGATATTAGATCTGACACATCAGCGACGATGTTGGCGAGCGAAAAGCAGCTGGTTAGAATGGGCTCGCTATGTTCCCTTTTTGAAATATACTTAATAAATTCATAGAATCATTTCTTGTTCTCAGCTTGAAACTTTGAACCTGATCATATCCATAATAATTTCACTGCAATCAACGTTCATGAAACACTCATTATACTTTGCTTGGCATGCAAACTCACAAAAACTGCTCAGATTTATCTTACTTTTGCATTGTCGAACACTAAATAAATATTCATGAATGTTATGAAGAGTTTTTTGTTGTCGGCACTAGAATAATGGCGCCAATGATTCTTCATTCTTATTCAAACGAAAACCTACTAGAACATGAAAAAGAAAATATTCGTAAGATTAATAGTGAGCTCAATAACTTAGCAAATCTCTATCTTTAATTGTTTCACAGTGAAGAATAGCAAAGTGTTTGTGCAAAGTCTATTTATTTGGTGTAATAGCGACATTTCTTCACATAAAATGGACGATGGCTATGTCTCATTTTTAGGTTCACTATATCTCAGTTAGTAGAGAAGTAGATTATTCGGAACATTTTCACTGGTCATAATACAAATGTCTGACGAAAAATCATTCATTTCCAGATATATTTTCGAAGATTTCTGTCAAGAATTTATCTTGCTTGTAACAGACATTTGTCATGGCCTTTTTATGTGTCATAAAATTCATCGACCGAATAAAAATGAATGACAAGCAATGACTAGAAAACACTTCACTAATCATCAAAACACAAACACTGGCTCACCACAAACTTGGGAGCAAAGTAACTTCGTGCAAAATTCGACGTATTTCTACATTGATTTCAACTTTGTAAATGAGCATGATAACAGACTTAGCTTTATATCCATTTAAAATCAGATACTTCTAGATGGAACTGAGAATCAACTAAATGAGAGAATGATTCCAATCAACATGACTAATGACAATAGACAGCATCAAACAACGCCAATTTGAATTCACCACGATATTCTACTATATCAATACTCAGATTACCCCTGTCAGAATCATCTACAATGCCATTATCTTTATCGTTTATAAGCAGGCTTTCTAATAACATAGTTCATTTTTCGTCTCTCTGATTTTCTTCTATTCAGTCGCACATATTCGGATGGCAGTCAAAAGAGAATTAGAAGTGTCTA
>CAJNSZ010003111.1:0-12234 GCA_905329745.1 Rotaria sp. Silwood2
CAAAATTTGTAGTTCAGACATTGCTCTTTCCAACAAAAAAAAATTTGATTGGTTTAGAAGTTGGCAATATGGTCTAATAGAGTCGAACATTTGTGCAAAGACTTTTGCACCGCATGTTAGTCGTTCGTCGGTACCCCTCATGGGAGGCACTTACGGTCAGCCGCTATTGTCGTAAAGTTTACTTCCTGAAAACATCATTCTATCTTTTTAAATCTGTCCAAATAACATTGTGTCTCACTCCACAAAATTATTGGATTGTCAGTAATAGGATTCTCGATTGCAAGTTGAACATACTAGGGCTATTATAAAATCACCAATAGATACAGTACGCTGCATCAACGCTTATAAAATATCAATGGCAGCAAGCAGTTTATTGTTCAACTTCAACAAACCAAACCGAACGTCGATGAGACATGCAAAGTGAGCTTTTCTCACTTTCAAACAGAAAAACTCTGATTGGATGCAAGTTATGCTTCAAAAATATTGCTTGGCTGAAAATCGTGCGTGAGAATAGTGATACGACGAAACAAACTTACACACAGCAAGCAGGTTAAAGACTGAAATTTGGAACAGAAAAGAGGTTTGGTCGAATGCTGGATATTCCCAACATTTGTTTCATGAAGTACTCAAGGTGTAAAGGTTGACTGAACAAGACTCTAATAGCGAAAATATTTGTTTCACTGAAACTTCAACACAAAAGACGTAATGGAACGAGAGGAAAACAGGAAAAGAATTTGATTGGCTAAGAGTATAGCTAAAAATATAAACAATCATCTTACATAGGGAATCAGATGTCTCGGATATATGCCGGAGCACGTAATTGAAACAAACATAGATACGTATACACAAGCAAACTCATTTTATTTTTGCATATAGCCTTTCTTTAAGCCAAGGAGACATACTATTTGAAATATTGTCGATCATATTAAACATTTTTGAAGCGATTTACAACGATTTTAAGAGATTTTAAGATTTCAAAAGATTTTAAAAGACTTTATAAGATTTAAGAGATTTTGGATACTAAAATCTGCCTTTTTCTCTTGGGGGACACCCGCACCCTCCAACATTTGACTTTTTAGTGGTGCACAAAGTAAATCTTAAAAAGGTTCGATCGTAGTGTCTTTAAGTTCTATGATGACCTATGTATTTCAAGGAAAAAAATATAAGATATAGGATCCTTCACAAATCAATGAAAAATCGACTTCTATATCTCTTATGATATTCAGATGATCTTAATTTTCCCGAGACTCGTGTTTGCGCCATTTCTGTTGCAAAATACGTTCGTGTTTGAAAGATTTTCACTGTCACAAGTTTATGTTCAAGTAAAATAAATAGAATATTTGGAATCAGTATTAAAAACTACATCGAGTAACATAGATTATATCAACAAAACATTTTCCGCGAAATTCAATCGGGAAGTCGATAGACGAGATTATATCAAAAGAAAGAGCTGAGAGGGAGTAGAGGCTGAATCCGGACAAAAAAATTGATATAATCTATGCTACTCGATGCAGTTTTTAATACCGATTCCAAATATCCTATTGATTTCACTTGAACATAAACTTGTGACAGTGAAAATCTTTCAAATACGAACGTATTTTGTAACAGAAATGGCGCAAACACGAGTCTCGAGAAAATTAAGATCAGCTGAATATCATAAGAGATATAGAGATCGGCATTTCACTGATTTGTAGAGGACCCTACATCTTATATTTTGTTTCTTTGGAACACATACGTCATTATAGAACTTAAAGAAACTACGATCGAACCTTTCAAAGATTTACTTTGTGCACTATCAGAAAGTCGAACGTTCTCAAGCTCTCATTGATAAATTGATAGAGTAATCCTTGCTCTAGAAAATGGTAAAAACTACAGATAGCTAGCTGCTCTAATCCTCAAGTTATTCGAAAAGTGACCGCGGTTATTGTTTTTTTGAACAGACAATACGACAAAAATTAATTGTGCTATGTAGTACGAAAGATTATTATATTTCAATTTTTACCAAAACCAAAAATAAAAATTTCTCTAATAAATGTGAACTTTATTTTATATATTTATGCACAATTATATAATATGAAATAAAGAATAATTATAAAAAAAAAGAAAAGATTTCAATAATCTAAATAAATAACATGCCATTACATATATATTATCAATCTATGTGTTTTTATTTACACACAATCAAAATCAGAATGCTTAGCACCGACAGGCATGGCTGTAGAATAAGAGATTGTCCTTTATTGTACCAGTAATTACCACCAGTGGCATACCATCTTTGACTTTCGGGCAGATATGGATTGTAGGGTGTATTAAGATAGTTATTAGGTCTTTGCCATGCGTTATTATTATTATTATTGTAAATGTATGGTTGTAGTGATTGTTGAAGTGGTGTTGGTCGATTCGAATTTATAAGATAGCTACTAAGACTAGAATCAGGATTATAACTTATCGGTATTATTCCAACATCTGGACGATTCTGAGGTTTTATAAATGTACCATAATTCGGATCAGATCCAACACCTAGATATGAACGAAGAAGACAATATACATAAAAATTGTTTATCTGTAAAAATCATACACACCATAATAGTAGGTGCCCGGAAAAGAACCACTTGGATTGCTTGCCCAAGATGCTCGTTCTTGAACAGGCAAAACGTTCTTCTTTGAAGGATTCAATTGTCGACGATAACGAGGATGCCCATGTGCTACAAATATCAATATTTATATTTATTAAATTTCTTTTTAATATTTACTTATTGCTGTAATAAATATAGTTACAAGAAAGAGTAAATATAAGTTTGAGATCATTTTTGGTACGTATGCGTTAATAAACAACACTGGTCAGATCGCGTCGTTTTCCTTTTTTGTTCTATGTAAGAAGGCCAATGAGAGAGAAAAAGAATTACGACAATCGTTGTAACTTTTCTCTTTCTTTTTTCCATTGCACATGTACTATTTCTTCTTTCTTTTTTTTCATTTAATTCACTATACCATGTTAGGTTCACAGTTTTACAAGAGAAAAGAAAAAAACCAGACGGAAAGAGAATGAATAAATTTTCTATCAACACGTCGATTCAGTTACATGATTCAGCATACACAAGGAGAACGAGTGCAAGAAAAAGAAACAAAGTCTAACAAAAGAAAAAAAGAGAAATCTAGCGCTGACAGAACATATACGCTAGCAGACGTTAATGAGCAAATAATTGAATATAGAACTACCATAAAATACATTAGAATTTCATCAAAATTCAAGGTTTTTTATTTCAAACATCTGTGTACACCCTACCATCACCACGAAACAATAGCAACAAACGAAAAGACAACTATCACATAGATATATTTTGATACAACTATTTGCTTTGACAAAGCAAATGTAATAGAATAAAGAAAGAGCATATAGGTTCGAGAAACATTAGTTATGGTCCGTTTACACGTCTTCTATCAAGAACATGTACGTAATTCTTGTAATGATGGATGACAAAATTATATTTTTGGATCTTAAATTATTCTTTACTAATGTCTTTTCTTGCTATCTATGGTTATTTCTTTGTTGTAATTAAAGAAATAGTTAATTAAAAATATAGATAAGATACATATATATCTATTGGATATCAGCAATTGATGATCAGTAATATGCACTTAATAACAAACATACTAAAATAACATGTGTCGCAATATGCGACACAGTACATGACACATTCCAGTGCAACACGAGGTGCTCGTTGCAACACATTCTCGCACAACGCATTCGTCATATTATCTGATAGACTTCGAATCTACTCAATAAAGTTCTTTTTTGCAATCACATTCAAATAGCGAAATTGTTCCACATATTATTTTTGTTTTATCTCAAAACTAAATTTATACACTTAAATTCATTTGATTTTGCAGGTTTTTTAAAATTATTTGTATCACCTATCTTATCAAAGAAGCAATACAATACTTTTTTATATAGGCAATTTTTTTCGTCATATTCAACAGCTAGGTTTTAAGCTGCTGTAGTTAGTTTTTTCCGCAAAAAAGTTTTTGATTTTGATGTTCGTATCATTTTCATAAAGTGCAAAATAATCTAATATTTTCCATATTGGTTTGTTGTATCGTAGAAATTTAGTATCATATACGTAAAAACTTGCCAACGATACAACTAACATGTGTATGCCATATCAATATCACTATCAGCATCTAATAAGATTCGGTTCCAACAAGTAAACTAATAATAACTTCTATTACAACGAATGCAGAAATAAAGAAACGACGACAAATTTTCTTATTTAATCAACGGGATACGATTAATCTCGTTGACTTCATCAGAAATCTAAAATATATAAATTGCATAGAAAAAATAGTGAAAAAAAACGATCGATAACATATACTCATTTAATGAAGTAACATCAATAAAATTACTGGAAGAATCAACTAAATCATATCATAAGTGTGCTTTAATCAAAGTGAAAAACTGTACAAAATTTATATGAAAGACATTGCTCACTCTGTATATCATCCGACAGGAGAAGAAGATATTTTCGAAAAATATAAGTTTGTTGATTGCAGTGGCGCAGCCGGGAATTTTTAAATCGTGAGTCGTATTCCACCAAAGTTATTCTGAGCAGTGTGTAGCAATGAGCAACTAAAAGTCAATCGGATTACAATTGTTTTAAAACTTATTACCATCACAAAAATCGATGTTTATTGAAGAGAAGTTCGTTATTTTCAACTGAAAGACGAGTTTGTTTATTCTTTTTTTATTATTTCACAAATGAACTCTTTAACCTTTAATAGCATGGGGCACTATAATAGCTATTTTGGTCCGGCCTTCCTAAAAGTTGTATGTTCCGATCAAGTATTCTGTTATAATGGAAGGATATGTTTAGGATTACATACAAAATTTTAAACCTCTATGCCTCCTACAACATCTTATTCTTGCATTTCGTTTAGCTTATCCATACATCATTTTTTAAATGATTCATGAGAGCTATTTCGAACTATAATTTGAAGTGAGCAGAAAATTGGTTCAACGTATTCGGAAAATGATGTCCTTTCAATACAGACATGGTACGATCAAGAAGTATCATATCAGAGAGTTCACAACAGATTTCACGAATTTAAATCGGGAACATTCAAGTTGTCGCTTAAGATTATTTGTTCAACTGCTGCTTACATAGAATCAATTGATGCTATCTGAGCAATAATTGAAGATGGTTCTCACTGAAAATATGAGTTAACAAAAGACACTCGAGGCATAATTTCGCCAGCAAGCATTTCAATTTTTCTCATTTGTTTAAAACTCTACTAAGTTCATGCTCGATAAGTGCGTTATTAGCTTATTGACGACTGAAAGTGATTTTCGGTTCAATCGTCTCGTCATTTTCTGAAGAGATTTGGAGGGATCAGTGTCAGTTTTGTATTTGACATTATCACTACTGAGCAATCATAGTTATATGACTAGAATCGAAAATACGTAGCATAGGCGAATATTCAACTGCTATAAAACAAGTCACGAGCAGCTAAAGCTCATCAAAACAAAAGTTCAGACAAGTACATCACGTCATTATTTTTTACAAAATGTAACTGAACGAAGCCCATTCCACTTGAATCTAATAGATAAAAGTTAGCCGGTTCATAGATGCCTGACTTAAGTTTTCAAACTGCTCCAGAAGAAAAATAAAAGATCGGTATTTGATGTCCCAACTTTCACTCTTAAAACACAAGCCCATCAACATTATGAACTCGTATTGAGTTTGGTGCATTGAATCATATGGAAGTATACGCTGATCGAGCATATTCGACAGACCTAAACACACGTGAATCCTCTATGGTGTTATAACTGAAATATCAACTACACAAAACTAGATTCAACAGCAGCAATCCAATATTTCATATGCTTTGAGCAACCATAAACGCCCTCTTAAAAATTTATTTCAAACTCTACTTAGACGAGCTATATTAATCGAGAGCACCAATCAAAGAGTGAAAACGAACTAAATTCTAACCGTTTGGTTCAGTTCGACTAGATCCAAACCGAACTCGAGCTAATTTTCTGAGAGACAATAGAATGCAGTCTAACCATAAATGAACACTGGTTGATTGAACTATTATTGATTTGAAATAGATATGATTCTGTCAGCGAAGATAAAACGAGCTTCATTGATTTTCTTACGTACCTAATTTAATCTCCGTGTATAGTAGTCTTGTTGCTTCTTCATTAGAATTACACTAATTGTGTTTGTAACGGTGGGTCACTTCTATGTGGCATAATTCCTTTATTTTTTTGCTTTCGTAAATATTGCCATTTTTCTAAAGTGTGATAAAAAATCGTGATTAGTAGTGTGAGATTGATATCAACCCTAAAAGACAGCCGATTCTCATATATTAATACAAAAAATTATTTTAATTCATAAATGTATGAATTAGTGTTAATCGATGCAAATATCAACTCTAGTGTGACACCTATGATCGCATGAGAAACAGATTCTGACCTATAGTATACTCCTGATAAGGTGTAACTACTGCTACTCGAATTGAACCGCACGCGAACTAATTGTTCAAAGACAAGTCGAATCGAACCGAACACGAATCTTTTGTTGAAAAGTGAGGTCTAACCGAAACAAACCCGAACCAAATTTAAAAAAGTGGACTTGAACTGAACTGAATTCGATGCAGAAAAACTCGGTTCAATTCCCTCTCTGGCACAAATGCACTGTTGATGAGGAGTGGTAGTTTGAAAAATCATAATAGAAAAATCTTTGAGCATTTTCCAAAAGGCTAACGATAAAACTTTTTAGTACCTTTGTATTTGAATATATTACGTCAAATAGCACAAATAAGCACAAATAGAATCATTAGCGAATTTAAGTGGAATAACGAGTATTCTGACAAAGAAATGCTATTGAATTGTGATCATCAGATGAATGGAAAACATAATTAATTGATTTTTCTAGATCACTGGCTTAGATCATAACAAGATACAATGCATTAAAATGGCACCATTTAGGTTGTTGTACTTGTATGTGTATCCACATACTTTCGACATTGGGCACTAGATATAATTTCAAAAAATCCATGGGCAATTAATTTAGAATTCATGGGTGATTGCCCAATGGCTGTAGCTCTGGCTACGTTCCTGCTATATACTATAGATTTTATAACGATTCGAATTAGTGAATTCTCCACTTTGGCACTTTATACAGCCGTATTGACAAGTTTTTTCATCCTCTTTTTCCATAAGCCGCACCCAGACCCTTTCCGAGCTTCTTTCTCTCTCTTTCGTTAAACACAGTAACCATGTTGAATTGACCACGTCATTATTCAATCGTCAGTATATATTCAATTTTTGCGACATAGGCCCGAACACTTCGATTTGAAAAACTGCACCATCCATTCCGAAGAAAGCGGCTCGAAGAGTCGCTGTTTTCCAAAGCTTGGTGTAAAAGTTCGATCTGTGCGTTGTTAGCATACTGTATTTAACGTATAAAATTGGTCGTCCTCAAGATAGCATCCACAGATTGATCAAAAAAATGGAGACACAAGTCAAATTTTCCTTCTCTTATTTGACATGCGTATCTCAACGACCAATATATGAAATCTCTAACGACGGAACATTCCCAAGTGATCCGCTCCGTTTACCTTCATATTTGGTCCATATGTAGGGCCTATTGTAGTAAGAAAAATACTAAGAGGATGTGGGTCCTTGTTGTTTCTTTCGAAAGTTATGACCGTTTTTACTGATTTTCGAGCCATTCATAGGTGTTTACCAAAATAATCAAATTTTGAATTTTCTACTTTAAATTTTGTCCATAGATCGATCTAATGATTCTTAGAATATCCTGAAAGTTTCAACCAAAAAGAATGTTTCTTTCTCAAGATACTGATATTTCAAAAAATAGTCGCTTGCCACAGATAAGTCACAAAAACTGAGTTCACTTGAAAAATCAATATCTCGAGAAAGGAACATTCTTTTGACTAAAACTTTCAGAATGTTTTAAGAATCATTAGACCTATTCATGGACAAAGTTTCCAATAGAAAATCCGAAATTTGATCATTTCGGTAAACACTTACGAATGGGTCGAAAATCAGTAAAACGGTCATAACTTTCGAAAGAACAACAAGGGCCCAAATCCTCTTAGACTTTTCTTACAACAATAGGCCCTACATATGGATTAAATATAAAGGCAAACGGAGCAGATCACTTGGGAAGGTTCCCTTGTAAGTGCACCAGCATGCCTTTCTATAGGAATAAAATGTATGTTTAGATAACTTTTTCGATTCAATTAATGATGATAATGATAGTATACAATACTATCACTAAAGGAAACATAAATTTTCAGTTTAATAGGTGAAATAAAAGTATCAGTAGTTAGTAACAAGTTCTATTTATGGTACTGGTCATTAAATACTAAAGTCTCGTTTCTCTCTCTTTTTTTGAACTCAAAAGAATAACACTTGGCAAACAATAGTTTTTTTGCTTGAAAATATGTGTGTATACAAGATACGTTATATGTAAATCATGTCGGCATTAATGTATTGCAGTTTCAAGAAATGATACGATTGCTCCGTGATTTTAACTGAATTGAGAGAGAGACCTCGAATAAGAAAGAACCAGCTATTTGAAATAGATGACTTCTTAAAGTCAGAAAAGAGTTTTTGAAACAAACATCTCTAAATAGGAAAACTTTATAAAAAAGAATATAGACCTTTGTGTGCGTATGTGAAACAATCAATCTTCTAAACAAAATTCAGTATTTAATGGGCTCTATCGCTACTTACAATACATTCAACGATATGTACGCATCACTTGATTATTGTGATCGAAAATTGTACGCAATGGTTGCTCAACATTAATTTCTCTGAATCATAAAACACACTTCAGAAAACATTACGAAGCATTGACAAAGGTGACTATATATTAAGTTTGTGCTATGATACGGTCAAAATGGTGGATTGTTCAAGTCATATATGTCATCATGTAAACAAGAACGATGAAATTATCATGAAATGTCTCAAAAGAATGAAATATCAAACCAAATAAAATCAATAGCACAATTCAAATCAATGGGATGACGGCTTTCAAAAGTTGTCATCGTGATCATTGAAACGACTGCCAAGAAGGAGAATTTATGGCAAAAGGATAATAGCATGCCCTCTAATAGAGACAAATTTCAATAGATTCATCCCGTTTCATATTATTACACATTCAATGAATGCAATAATTCATCAATTTTTACAACTATAACGGATAGAATCAAGATCCATTATACACACCAATCACATCATACATTCGATCTCTTTCGGCATTTTTCTTTTTTAACATTTCGACGCTTTATTTTTCGACATTTCGATATTTTTCTTTTACTGCTTCCTAATTTGAAAGCAATAAATATATGCATTTGATCACAGAATAAAACTTCTCTTACAAAAGAAAAGACAATAAATTTCATTTCACTGACAATATGCATGATAATCGATGGATCAGTATCATTGGTTATGGGAACATGGGTTTTGTACTTGCTCACCATTAATTCTTATACAGCTTGGTTGTAGTGATGGATAGCCACTGTTCAGACCAGTAAAATGGAACACAATTAGAAATAGTCTCGATTGTCGAATGTATCCATCGTTCGCCTACTCATGTAAAAAAGTGGCTAAAAAAGAACTTTTTAGTACTTTCAAAAGTTTATTTAAACAGGAAAAGCACTTATAAGCGAACCTTTTTAAGTACTTTTCAAAGTGGAAAAAGCACGAGAAAGTACTGTTAAAAGTGAAAAATAGTAATACAAGTTACTTTATTTTACTTTATTAATATTAAAAGTATTTAAGAATGATTTTGGTTCACTTTTTTTTACATGGGTAGTATCTTGCATGATTATAAATTGGTCCTGTCTCCCAGAAAAGTTCGTTTAGTTATATATGAAACTAAGTAATAACTGAATCAAAGATGATGCAATAGATTAGATATCACACTGAAAAAAAAAAGGTACTCTATGAAACATAAAACGGTTCCAATTTTTGTAACGAAATCAAAACCTTTTTGGGATGTCGTACGGAACTTTCGAAATTCTGTAAAGTCTCACGAAACCCTTGAAGCTTTCGTAAACCCCGAAGAAGGTTTCGTGAGATTTTACGGAACTTCGAGAGTTCCGTGCAACATCTCAAAAAGGTTTCGAATTCGTTACAAAAATCGGAACCCTTTTAGGTTTCGTAAAGTACTTATTTTTTTTTCAGTGCAGTAGGCATCGTTTCGCTTCTAGCAGCATATTGCGAGACACACAAGCGTGGATCCCACAGCGAGTCTCGACATTGGACCACTTTTTGGTGGCCACGTCCAGTTCAGCTCAAAATGGCACTATTAAAAGTCTATTTTTTTGACAAAACAGATTTCTATACAATGGAACTTCATAATCACTTCAGTCATTAATTAGAAAATAGAATCGTTCTTCCGCATCCTTTTCAGTCCTGTCCTGTCCTGTCCCGTCTCGCTGCTTCATTTTTCATGTTTTTCATAAGACTTGACCGAATGCTAATATAGATGGAGAGTTCAAATCTGAAGTCAGATGTTAATTCTATGGAACTTACTATAAAATAATAGTAAATGTCAGTTTGTTTCCAAAAATTTTCTACTTGTTCCTCTTCGCTTAGAAACACTGGTAGTTTTTAGTACCCAGCAAAATGTCTGAAAAACCGAATGTTACTAGAAACGGTTTTTGAAACACAATTGGATATGAGCATTCAGGTGCTTGGTAAGAAAGTTGGACCAGCATTTCCCTTTTCCTTCTTCACAGGTAGCGGCAGACTTGTCGATATCCTGTTTACGATTTTTTGGACTATTAAATTTTGGATTTTTGAGGTTCGAAGCTTCTCGATTTTTCGGTGTCCGATGGATTTGGAATCCTAAAAGTCGAAAAAAACATTTTCTCTTGTAATTCAGTTTATTAGATCCTCTTACAGACCGTTGCAAACAATTTGAGATGTTTTACGTTGACCTTATGACACAGCGAATTGAATATAACAAGTAGCTTCATTTTCATATTCATATGAAATAGGTTCATCACTTTTCCCATGTTAACTCCGTGGACATTACTCTGAATGCTTTTTTGATGGTATTTCAGATTTCTCCTACCTACACTTGCCAAGCTTTTTTCTGAGAGTAATTGTATGTGAACTGCACACTTAAATCCGTTTAGGGGTTGCACTGATAAGCGTTTGTTCTATTATTTTCAGGTTTAAATCGGTATCATAAAGATGATAATAAGTTACAAATAAAAGATAGAAACTCATATTTTATTTTTAATTTTAGTTTCATATGAATATGGTAGAAGTGTTAAGTTATATATAACAAATTCGAAATTAATATTTTCTCTTTTTTGTTTTAGGTTCATGTCAATGGAACATAGTTTGTAATTCGTATGAGAAAAAACTGATTACTTTCATCTTCATTTTAGTTATTCTCTACCCGTGGTTCAAAACAGATCGTTTCTCAGAACTTTCGTTAAAGCCTCTATAACATCTTTTAACGTGTCGAAATCTATCTAGTAGGCTCCAGAGTTTTCTGTTGGCATATTGCCTTTCAGGTTCTGTGAGCTCGAAGATCTTTGATTCGTTTCCAAGATCAGAGGCTCAAAAATTAATATAACGGACTTTCCAGAGTTTTTGAACCTTCGGAAACTTTCAAAAAATGTCGCAGTTTAACAAAATCAGAAACTATTTGAAAGTGTTCAAGGGTACGCTTTTTTAGAGAGAGAATAGCATCTCATAAGAATATGAACTACCCATGTAGCCGATGGTTTCATTATCATGTAATTATCGCCATTATTTTTCATTATAATGCATTATAATGGAAAATAATGGCAATAATTACATGATTATGCAACCATCGGCTACATGGGTACTTTCATATTGCAATTCTACAGGATTAAGTAAGCAATAACGAAGAAATTTGTCGCAAAATGGGCAAAATAAAACAATTTTCATGTGACTGACAACAACAGCTGCATTGTGTTTCACAAGTCAATCTGATAAGAATTGCACTAACAGCTTTTTTGATGAAGATAAATTTGTTTTTTTTTTCATGTGCACTTCTTGTGTTTATTATACCACTACTTTTTCCTTTGCTAATATTCAAGTAGATCCTTTTATGCTATAATCATAAAATTTATCGCTAGAACAACCATATTTAAACCGTATAATTTTGAGTTTGATATTACGAAATGTTTGCTTATATGTTGATAGGTTTTTATTTC
>CAJNSZ010003112.1:395-12234 GCA_905329745.1 Rotaria sp. Silwood2
TAAACCTCATTAAAATCAAATAACAAGTAACGCTCGGTTAAAATTGGAAAACAGGTTAAGATAGATTAAAATGCATTAAGAAGCAATAATAGAGGGAAATTGATTGAAAAGCATTCATGTAAAGAACTGACAGCAACTAGAGTCTAATTGATTTTGATAAAATTTTTACATATAATCGATTCCTTCTAATTTTTTTTACATGGGTGGTGGAGTATTCGTTCTCCTTGAGAGTAAAATACATATTTTTTTTTGAAAATGAAATAGAGGTAAGCATAAGATTTTTCGAATTTGAACTGGCATATATCCAGTATTTACGAGCCCGGTTGATTTTCTAAGCCAATCCGGCTGGGTCGATTCTAGCACTGATCATGCCTATTTTTGGTTGCGTGAAACACTAAACCTAACGTCAATAAAAACTATTGTGATTTTTTTCAATGAGTATATCATCAATCTATTTCGTCTTTTATCCGAAGATTTTTTTACAAGACTCTGTTGTAGAATAAAGATTTATTCTCAATAGTTTACCGATTCGAATATGAAAGATATTTAATAAATTTAAATATCGTATACAATGATATAAAACATTGATTGTATGCTATTGTGCACAAAACTCGCTTGGTTAAATAGAAAAATTGAATGATGTGAACACAGTTAACTAATGGAAAGACACACTGAAAATCTTCGAAGAGTTTATTTCTCCTAGATTATTAATCGGGTGGAATAAGGTGCGATGTAACTCGTTCAATGCGTTTCTCGACATGAGCAACATCCTCTGGATCTGCATTTGGTAAATCAGTCTGATAGATTTCAGCCGCTTTGATATATTTTTGTAAAGCTTCTTCCCATTGATTCATCTCTTCGAGTACTTGACCGACGTCAGATAATATTTTAACATGGAGTTGAGGAGATAAATGAATATTTTCGTCTAATACCGACATGTAATATTCTAGAGATTTCTGATTCATACCTAAGTGATGATAGCAATAACCCAAGGCTTCATAGCATTTCAATTTGTGCAATGGATCGAATTCGGTATCGTCCGTCCATCTAATGATAAATAAAGTTGGTTCGAGAAACAAGATTGCCAATTGATATTGTTGATTGCTCATTAATGTCTGAGCAATCATGAGTGTCATTTGTGGAGTTTGATGCAAAACTTCATTCCATCCATTGCTTTGTAAATAGTTGCTAACTTGGTTAAGAGGTTGACAAAGAGATGATCGTGTAGTAGCATTTTGACATTTATCGTAAAATATAGAACAATTTTGAATAAATTCATTCGAGACTAGAATACCGTCTGGCATCAGTGAAGAATGATCATTACCAAACTTTAAATCTATAACTTTCTGTTGATAGATCATCGCTTCATCACTATTATTCGTGAATGAAGCTATTTGAGCTAAACCTTGGTAGCAAACAATTTGTATTTGCTTATCAGGCTTCTGATGTAGCACTTGTTCATATAATTCTTTTACTTCATCGTATCGCTTCCAATTCATAAGTAGTTTAGCGAGATGCATCAATGAATCATGGGTTTCTTCTTCCCATCGAGATTTCAGTCGATTGTAATGATCATTAAGATTGAATTTAGTTTCATTGTGAAGTCTCATTTCAATTGAATAGATAATTGTATCATGCTCATGTATCGTTTGTAATTTCTCGATCATAAACATTTGACCTGGTGAAAATAATATTTCTGCTTCCTCATCAAAGTTACTCAATTTCGATATGTCAGCAAATGGGCAATCCGATGATGCGTCTTGTTTTCGAATGTTAATCGTGAAAAGTACGGGAACATGAGTCATACTATGTTCTTTGTCACATCCAGCAATAAGAAATGCAGCAGCCATATGCCTATCAAGCGATGTTGAAAAGAAACTATTAACAATAATCGGTGCATTTTGTTTGAAACTGTTAAATAGATCCATTATTTCAGAGAAATGCATCTGTTGACCTCGATAAACTTCTCTTGTTTGCGCATTCAGTTCAAGAGCCATAAGATCACCTAACTGATCATATATATCTTTAAGTACAAATCGAAATCGTACAAGATGATTGATATTTGTTGAACGCAATGCTTTGTTTAATGGTTGATATATAAATCCATGTTTCGTATAAAATTGTATTGCTTGATCGGGTGCATAGGTCTTTTTGAATTGGTCAATCGTTGTTTCTGGAACAGAAAATTTTATTCGAAATAATTCAATAAGATTATCATAGTCCGATGGCGTTGACTGATTATCCATAAGACATTTTAGTGTGAAATAGTGAAGTAATGTGTTCGTACTAAAAAAACATTCAGATGAACGTTCATTTATTTCAACATATAAATTCATATTTTTCTGTGAGTCATTTGCATATGCCGAAGCGGTTGTAATCGGCTCATTAAATCGTTCTTCTTGAAGGATTTCTCGATCTAATGTTTGATTGTCAGATGATGTCAATTCTTGGTCATTCATATAGCGTACCTAAAACATGAGTAGAATATTCAGACAATATCAATAGTCTGTGAGCATATATCAAGGAATCATTATATCAATCTTGAATATACACTATCTGATTTTATGAGAGTCAGAAGATAAAAATACTATCGAAATACTTAAAAATAAATTCTCTTGCAAACTGCATTTTTAGTTTTTGAATAAAATGAGTTTTATGCAGTTGAGAGTGCTACGCTTCAGCATTTACTCAGCACAAAACACGTAAGAATTATATGCAACGTTAGATATCACAAAAATGAAATTCATAGTTTTTTAGAAGAAATTAATAGCATAAATAGTCGATATTAATATTTGTTTTTATTTATTACAAAGACTAGCTCTTAAAAGTAAAGTTCACCAAAGTGCATTAATAATTATGGATTCATTTTCGATTGGCTTTTCTTCCTATGCTTTCTCTCACTAGTTCGCGTACCACAAACCGATACAAACGAACATCAGGTATTTTGGATAAGTAAGAATACTGAAATGCTGACTAATCTCTTTTAGGCACTAAGAATGAAAGTAATTATCTTTGATTTGTGCAAAATGTTAAAAAATAACTGAGGTTAAAAAGTAAAAGGGTAGGAATGAATTGAATTTCTCCAAATATAAAATCAATTACAATAAGTTCTTAATAAAAGTACCTTTCGTTTCAAAGATTCTAGTGGACATTTTGAAATAATATTTAATACTATCTTATTTCAACGGACTAAAAACGATGTGAATGATTCCTGTATGAGAAAGTCCAGATCATATATTACACTCATTTTTTTATTTCTTCTCATGTATATAGTATTAATTGTAGAAATAATAAATATATTCAAATTAAATGATATCAAAAACTGAATACAAAAGTGTTGTGTGCATTCTGACCAACTAGTGTTTTGTCGTTTCTCGAATAATATCCGACTACATGTATGATTCAAATAAATGGAGTCTATTGTGGTCCAATTACGAAAACGAGAACAACGAAAACCTATGCCTACTCAACAATGCAGACATTCCAGTGGATAGGATAAAACTCAGCTTAATAGTAGTATATGAATAACTTACACAATGTTAATCATAGATCGTGAATTGGAATATAATGCAATGAGTCGAAAACTTTTTGTAAGCATGCAGATCGTAACATTCAAAAGAAAATAGTTCTCTAACTTCTTGCTATATATTGCGAGAATTATTAACAAGTCTTCTTCGCAAAATATCTAGTTATGTAATGGAATATCATAGACTGATTTCGTATGCTATGAATCTGTTATCTTTTATTTATTCTTTCCTGGTAAACTGTCTATTACTAATTTCAGAGAATTTTTAGAATAAGATTTCGAAGGAAGGCATTGCTGAATGTCAAATAAAAAAGAAAATTTTCAACAAAATGCTTCATGATAAGCTTCTGTGCATTACGAAGTATAGTTTGGGTCACATGGAATTCGAATTTCTTATTATTAATCGAAATAACAGTAATCACTTTTCTCATGTCTAGTACTCAGTAAAAGCACATCGGTGCATTCATAGTGATATTCCTTATTTTATTCAACTTTCTCAGCTTCTGTAACATTTTGTTAAATCTGAACATTTTGGTCGAATCTGTGTTATATTGTTTTAAAGTGAGAAAAGCTATCCTTAGTCTTTCTCTCTTCTAGGAATGGAAACTTATGAATAAGACCCAATTTTCAAAGGTTTGACGAAAAGATTTTGTGAGAAACCTCGAACCAACAGTATGTATCATTATGTATGAATTGGTATTAGTAGAATATGTTGACACAGAGAAAATCGGCATGCTCATATCCATTCACATCGTTCTATTTGAACAGTACGTTCACATCAGTCTTGTGAGTGTGAGATTCCACATATCCTATTAATACTGCATGAACCTACTTTCTCCTATCTACTATTGAATGCGGCCAAAAGTTCTTATTATTATTCTTATATCTGTCTTTAAGCTCCGTAGCAGGCATCATACCCCTTTGTTTAATTATAGATATATAATAAACGAGCTCACATCACTGATGATATGAAATTTTTCATCTAACGGGTGAGCCATAAATAATTGCCCTCTTAGTATTTCAAAGATTTTTCGCTTGAGCAATTTATTAATGAAAAATTTCTTTTTATCAAAAAGAAGCGCTTGAAATTTTGCACAATATGATGTATTTTATTTAACGAATATAGTCTCCTCCAGTTTTTTGGATTTGACGTAATCTTACAGTAAAATCAAGTACAGAATGTAAACATTTTTCTTTTTTACGGAACTTTTTATTTCCTTTATCATTGTTGTTTTTGTTGTTATCTTAGTCCAGTCCATAGATTCGGCTAGTTCATTCCATAAACTATAATCTAGTGGACATAAATCAGGTGAGTTAGGCGGCCAGAGTTTCTTCGATATAAATGAAGGAAAATTGTCAGTACACCATTTTTGAGCCAGCCAATAGATATGGGGTTTAGCCCCATCTTGCTGGTAAGTCCAATTGTCTCCCAGCATTCGGTCACCAGATTTTAGAGCGATGGGAAGAACATCATTGATATATCTTTCGGCATCCATCGTTTCATCCTCTATGATCATCGATTCTGTGAGACCTTCTGCACATACACCTAACCACGCCATCACTTTTGTTGGAAATTTTGTTTTCTGGTGTATACCACCTTGTCTATATGCTTCTGCTCTACTGACCGCCCATACACGATCGTTTTGAACATTATAGACACCATCTAAATCAAAATATTTTTCACCGGAATAAAGCCATCTTTTGGTGTCTTCTTTGCTATAATGATTTAAAACGTAGTTTGCGAATTTAACCCTCTTCTTTTTTGAAGATCAGTAAGTTTTGGTTGTTTTATTTTCTTATATGGAAAACAACCAAGATCCTCACGCAGAATTCGCCGAACGCTGATCCTTGAAATGTTCATCTCAGCAGCTAACCGTCTTGTTGACACCTTTTTCTCCGAACAAGACGGTATTTTACTTTTGAGATGTTTGCTTTCGTTCGCACTGTGCGTGGACGACCTGGCGGATGAGACAGATCGATAGACCCTGTTTCGCTGAGCATTTGAACCCATAATTTGATTGTTCTTAATGAAACAACTCCGCCTAAATCGCGGAAAATTTTCGTCGGTTCATCGTCGTTTTCATATTTATTTTTTACAGTTTTTTGGAGGTCTTTACTTTTCATCTGTTTTCGAAGTGTTCGAAATAATTTTCAAATCCAATCATATATATTCTGATAGAGAATTTCAAGCGCCATCTTATGATAATAAAAGATGTTTTCATCATATTGATTAAGGAGGACAAATATTAAAAATACTTAGAGGGCAATTATTTATGGCCCACCCGTTATTACCGATATAAGCTTTCCTGTCAAAGTTTAGATGAAAAATGCAACTAATATCAAATGCCAAAAGGTGAGTACTCAAAGAAAAAACAAATTTGATTCATTCACCTACTTTGGAATAGTTTTTCATTGATTCTCTTTCTTCTTGACTTGGTGGATTATCGTTGATGATAATAATTTCTTCGATTTGATCAGAATCAACAATATCCTGAATAATATTATAAATTAAATGATCTCGCGCAAAGACAATGGTCTTGCTGTATTTATTACAACATAAATCGTTTGTAACAAAATCACAGCATTCATTTGCATTGTCAAATACATATAAAGGCCGTTTGCTAATACGATTATATTCAACAAACATTTGTTCGTATATTTCTCTTTGATTTTTGTTATCGTCAAGGATAATAATTGGATACCGATGCTCAACATAAGTTCGGCATTTTTCGACAAAATCTTCTGTCAAATTGTGTTCAGCATTTGATTCAGCCATATTTCTTCGTACGAATAACTCTAAAATACTGGCAATGCAATGTTTTATTTGAAATAATACTCAGTGATACCTTTCTTTGTAACGAATAATTTATTTTTAGATGTAAAATGAATTTATTTCTTTTCTGCCATACGACCAAAAAAAGTCATTTGCATTAAAGCAAACATTACATAGAAAGAAAAAAATATTAAACTTCAAGGTTTGTTAACTATTGTCTTCGAGAGCATTCATGAATTTCAATCAAACCTGTTAAAGCATATTCGATTGTTCTCGTGTTCGAACACAAGGAACAAGTCTCGATAAGGTCATTTTCTGCCCAAAATATTTTTCAATATGAATTATTTATTTTGAATCAGCATCAAATTCTGAGTAAAGCAGTGTACTTTTTTTGCGCAGAAGGGTGCGGGATGTGCGTGTGGGTGTAGGTGTGTGTGTGAATGTAGGAGCTTAGTCAATTCAAAAATAACGACACCTACACCCACCCACCCAATCTCGATTTGATCAAAAAATCGCATTTTTTGACTTTTTTTCAGACTATCTCTCGCCTATATATATATGAGTGCCCCACTTGCTCAAGCTCATTCCATCAGGAGAACATCTGGGAGGAAGAAGCCGCAAAATCGAATTTACAATAGCATTATGCGAATAGAACATGATCTTTTCGGCACTCGATCCTGAGTATACCTATTAGTGTGCCAAATACTAACGGATCATTGCTGCCAGAGCAGAGGTAGGGTGTGGATGTGGGTTTGTGAATCTGTAAGAAAAGAATAACACCCACGCCCACAACCGCACCCACACCCACACCCACACCCACACCCACACCCTCAAGATGGATACATTAGATATGTTTAGTGAGGAAATGGTCAAGGTGCCCGAGCTGATATTGTTGTTGTTACAGTTAGATTTGCTGTTGATGCAGGAATAATTTCATTTAACTTGCTTACGTAACTCGTTAGAATCGTTATGGTTGATGTTATATGTAATATATCATGTGTTGATTGTTGTTTTTTAAGAATGACAGGTAAAACAATGCTTAAAACTACTATGGCGAGAATTAAGCAGGATAAAATAATAATATATAATCGATGTTGATTGAAATATTCTTGAAATACTCTCCATTGTTGCAAAGGTGCGTGTTGGTTAGGTTCCGCTTCCTAATACACAAAGTATAAGATAGGTGGGAAATAACAGCTTTATTTAGACATAACGTTAGCAATGGAGTATATACTCAAGTTCGTTGTTTGAAGCAATTTAAGTTAAAACAATAACTGCAGCATATTCCTCAAAAAGATTAGTTCTTTGTTTAAAATTTTCTATGAAAATAGTAATAAGGTCGGTTTAGATAGAAATAGATCAATTTGTCATATCAAGCTATTAAATATCAACACTTGTTTTCATTATGAAGGAATATCAAACTGGTTTTCTCCTCTCTTTTTTATTCTTTCATGTCTGGTTAGATATATGTATAGCATAAAAATTAAGGTAACATATCAGTTGAATGAGATTTTTGTATCAGAAACTATTCTTTGTATTAGATTGGAACATTAGTTCTGCACGTTCTTTTTTGTTTTTTAGACAAATTCGAGGCTATATATCTCCTGACTGTAAAGGAACAAAGATCTGAAATTTTTAGCATAGATATAACTCACAGAAGTCTATCTATGCAAAAAATTTCAGATCTTTTTCCCTTTACAGTCAGGAGATATAAAGCCTCGAATTTGCCTAAAAAACAAAAAACACCGTGTAGAACGTATATTCCAATCCAATATAATAATTAAAGTCTTTCTTATATGTTAGAGAGTGTTGCTACAAAACAAGTAGATATCATTTCAAACTTAGTTTAAGTCATATATTCATCTTATATCGCTGTAGCTGTCATATATTTATAGAACAATCAATGTAATCATTCTGAGTCTTCTAAAAATATCTTACCAGTTGAAATGAACATGAATTTCTTGGATCTTCATTGGTTATCAGTGTCTTATATTCTGTAACATATTGTCCATCGTTTATGCTCTTCAAAAATGATGTGATTGCAAGAGACTGATTGACCGATTCAGATTGTATCCAAAAGTGTTCATAAAATATCTTTTCAAAGTCTTCTTCTTTTGCACCTCTTATCAAATTAATTTGCCAACAATTTTCCTTAATTATAACACATCTAGTGAAAATTTATCGAAAATCAATTTCTGCACTCACTCCAATTGATTCGATCGAACCTATGCTCAAAACAATACCCATGGACAATAACACTTCTTCTTCATCCGGATGTTGAGAACGTTCTCTGATAAAGGCAACTGGTTTCGAATCGTTCTTCTCTATGTCAATTTGTATATGAAATATAACTGAAACTTTGTCTGTTGCTTCCGAACTACCGCCACCAACAAAAGAAAGAGCCACTATTTCTTCCGTTGTGGTTGAGACAAAAGAATTCGTGACAACAAATCTTTCTTTACTTTTTTGAAAATTTTCTAATTCTTCTCGTGAAATCATTCTACCTCGACGTAATTTTAATTTATGTTTCATCAGCGTAGATAGTTGTGATTTATAAAGATTTTTCAATTCCGTGTAAAGATTACGAAGATAAAAACGAATTTTTAATAAAGAACTTATATCATATGTACGTAATACCTTGTTCACAATTCGAAAGGCAAAGATATTATTTGTGTACCATCATATAGAATTTTCGGACTTATATTCTTTGTCAAATTTTTGGATTTGCTCTACACGCACTTTGTCATTCAGATAAGTTTTTCGGCAGAATTTAAGAAAATCTTCTCTCTCTTGACATGTATATGAGAGATATTCCAAGTTTTCGATAAGTAATTGCTGAATAACAAATCTTTGTGTTTCAGCATCGAGGTTTTCCATACCAACTTCATTCACATTCGATGGTAAAACGTTGATATATGATTCGTCTTGTGATAATTGACTAAGATTATTGGATACATTCCCTATTGATTTTTTCCAATGATTATCAGATCCAAAATAATAAATATACTCAACATTTATAAAGGAGCATAGTTTCTTGTTTTCTTCCTCAGTTAATGGTATATTATGTAATATAATCAAAAAAACTTTTTGATCGGAGATTTTACGGAGTAGTTGAATACATTCTTCCACATTAGTAACTTTATGGTTATCTTTTTCTGATTTTTGCACGGCAGAAAATATTTTGTGTTTATCATGGTTTTTTCGTTGCTTTGATAAATCATCTATATTTGCATCATCACCACACCATACAACGACGTGATTCTTTAAGTGGTTTTCTGCAAGTTTCAGTTGTTTTTCGTCAAAGTCAGCAAATCTCGATACCATTTTCATTTTAATTATCATATGCCGTGGATTAAATAGAGATTTTCAAATGCTTAGTCTTTAAATTTAACTTGATGCGTTCTAAATTTTAGTTTATACAATAGTGTAAAGAGGAATCACTGTGACGATGTTAATCACTATCATTACTCAATTTTTCTAACATATTCTTGACCAAAACTATGCACTGAAAGATGATAAATATTTGTCTGCTTTGTTGTATTCTTCTCTCCTCTTCTATTTCTCTCTGGCCTTTTCCTGTTTTCTTTTCTCTTTTTTCTCTCCTTCCGTGTTCTTCGTCTTTTCTTTTTTCATTCATTAGAGAATAAATCACAACGAAGTAGGTTGCTTCGTCGCAATCGTATTTTTTTTCTAATGTTTACTCATTTAATTTATCATGACAAACTTCGTAAAATTAGCTTAAACTACAAAAAAATAGTCTTGTTTTCAAAACTACATTTGTCAAAATTCCTTAATCATAACGCAGAAATATTCACACTGGCCTAGTGGCAACGGCTTATTTTTAGAAACATTGCCAATGTGCATGAATTTGCAAAGAATGTGAACATCTACGAGTGTAATACATGAAATCTTGATGAGTCTCATGGATTCAAACAACAATGCTAATTTAGTGCAGTGCCATCAGAAATTTTCAGCCGCGATGAACATAACTTTCATAACGTCACATTCTTTTATCAAGCAACAATTTATATAATATCGTATTAAAAAATAAAGAATAAAAAGAATTTTTCCTAACCTGTTCTTCTATTAATATGTAGAGCGATATTGTTTAACTGAACGTCCCTGAAAAAAATTCTGACAGCTGAAATGTTACACAGTTTTGCTTCTATATACGAAACCAATTATTTTTTAAGACCAAATCATATTCCTATCTTTTACAACTTTGTTCTACATCTGTGGCGTAAATCTATAGTATATCTAAGACAAAGAAAATCAATTTTGGGGTTTGCTGTAAAAAGTAATGTTTGTTGTCATAAGTCATCTTGTCGCTATAATCAATGTTTATAAATAGAATGATAAGTTTGAATTAAAGACAATCAACTTTCTATTCATTATTCTGTCTTTGTCTTATTTTTTTGTAGATGACATATGCATTCACAATTCAAGAGAGAAAAAAAAATCAGAATTTTTTATTATCAAGGAAACCTTACTCAATTCCTTTATTTTATTTGGGTTAGGAAAACAATAGTGGTTGTATTCAAAAACCTCAGTAAAGGCATCATAAGAGAGGAAACACGATGTCACCGTTGTTGTTTTCCATTTGTTCCATTACGCGCATGCTTGATGCAAATACAGAATCGAACGATTCATGGCGGTGTTCTACACACATGTTTACCACAGAAATAGATTTAAAAAGTCCTTTTTTCTTGGTTTTCCAAAATTTATTCAATAAAAATCTAACAAGTCAAAAAAAGCTTATTATATCAAATATAGGAAAAAACAAATAAAAATTGATAAATGAAAGATTATCAATATTTTTTACACATTTTCATAATAGAGAATAAGATGTTGTTTCTCTAACTGTGTTTTCAAGGTGAGCACACTATATAATAAACAGAGATCCTCAGGTCGACGTCTATGAGTCAGATGCGGCCGGAATGCGACGAAATTGCAGAAACATGGAAGCACTATTTCGCGTCAGCACTTGCTTGAATGTTCCGCTCATTTTCCTGCCATATACAACCAGAAATGATTCCGAAAGCTGGCAGAAAAATTTAGCGACTGTCGACTCGAAACATTTTCTTGGAAAATGCTGGATATGGGCGTCTTCCGGACTACCAATACATTGTTTTATTACGACCACAGGGTACGACCTGTAACTTGTCGTTTACAGCTACATAAAATGATTAGCTTTTAACTGACAAATCAATAGTTTTTCTCCACAACAGCATTTGTTTTGTTCAAGTTTTCTTCGTCTCGCTTGTGTAAAAGAAATGAGCAAAAATAAACACAAAGAAAAAATATTATTAACAATTAAATTTGGATTATAATACAATCAAAACCATACAACTTCCATCCATGAGAAGCCGTTCTTCATTAGAAAATAACCAGATAATCTTTCTTAAAAGGTGGCTATGGGTGTGAAAGTGAAGAATAAAACGTCCACACCCACACCCACCCACACCCACACCCAAACATACCCACCCACACCCACACCCAAACATACCCACCCACACCCCACCCACACCCACACCCACATC
>CAJNSZ010003113.1:0-12233 GCA_905329745.1 Rotaria sp. Silwood2
GACCTATGGAAAAAGACTGATAGTTCAAGTCTCGAAAGGTCTGGTCAGTTGCAATGTCTATTTTTGCGAGAAAATTCCGTATTAAACATGGAGATAAATCTCGTAAGCCTCTTTGAAGCCAAGAATGAGTCGGTGTTTTGATCACTCCAGAACTGCTTTATTTTTCTTGAACAGATAGATAGTGTTCATTTTCTCTCTTTCGACAGATCGACATCGTTGGAACGAACTCAAAAGGAAATTCAATGTCACAGGAATTCCATGCTTGATTGTTCTGTCTTCATCAGGGCAAGTTCTTACTTCAAAAGGTGTCCAAGAAATATACAATTACAGCACCGACTCTATCAGGCAATGGTCCAGAGGCAAGTATTACTCGCTTTTTGTACATCAAACGAAGGAGAATATGTGTGAAATGGTATTCTGTGAGGATCTCCGCGTATTATCCGTTGCTTCTGCCCCCGTTATATACGTAAGCGGAAAGATAATTAGTAAAATCCCTGATTTGTATAGGGCTAGAGAACTCACTTAATTTGAATACAATTCCTACCAGATGCTTGACTATTTGTAATATAATGATACGCGATCGTTACACATGTTCGTAAATCAGTTTATTGGAGATATATTCATGTATGCCGTTAATTAATAACGACGATAATAATAATAAGTAATTATAACATACACACACACATCGTTTCCTAATATTACACACACTGAAAAAAATATTCGCACAGTAATGAACCCGTCAAAAGGGTATAATAGTCTCACATATACCCTTTAAGGGTTTATTCTGTGTAATAAACGCTTCCATAAACCTTTTAGATTGATAAACCCTCAAAGCATATTTCATACGTTGCAATTTTATGAACCCATTAGGGTTTATCACTGTTGATACACCCTTTAAAAGTTTGTCAATTTCATGAACGCTTCTGAAGAGTACAATAATAAATTGGGTTTTAAAAGGTTTATGAAATTAATGAACTTTTAAAGGGTACATCAGCAGTGATAAACCCTAATGGGTTTATAAAATTGCAACGTATGAAATATGCTTTGAGGGTTTATCAGTCTAAAAGGTTTATGGAAGCGTTTATTACACAGAATAAACCCTTAAAGGGTATATGTGAGACTGTTATACCCTTTTGACGGGTTCATTACTATACGCATATTTTTTTCAGTGTAGCGTCAAGGCCCACATTTCCTTTGTAGTTTTATCATAGTATAATGGAATGAAATGAAAAACTTAGAGAGAGTAAATCTAGAATTGATAAATACTCATATTATCGTCAATGACAAAAACGTCAAAATTATCATCCGATAAAGATAAACTATCGATGTCTTTTACCATGCAACTAGGGACTTCTTGAAAATACACAGTAGTCTGTACTATGGCGTTGTAGAGTTTTAACGAGCTTTGTATGAATTAGCATACATGCCGTTGTCACAACGTGCAGTAGAACCAAACACAAATAGGCTACTTTTTTCTGGTTCAGTACAATAGTAAAAATAGTACGGTCTCAACTAAAAATATCGTAGAATAATAAATGCTGAAATATTTGAAAGGACACTTGGATATCTTAAACCTCAAAATGGTTAATTATATAGATTTATGAGACTCCGCTACTTTCATAACTATTTGAGAAATGTAAAATAAATGTTTGGTTCTAAAGATATACTTACCGTTAGATTTTTTAATTAGGGGTGGGTGTGGATGTGGATGTGGTTGTGGATGTATGGATGTATGGATGTAGGGCTTTGGGATATTGGTGGGTTTGGCGTCTGTGTAGAAGGAAACGAAAATTTGCACATCCACACCCTTTATTCAAGTCTCATTTGCATGTTTAACAATGCTCATGCCCATGACGCTAGATAAATAATCGACAACTAACGTGTCTGAGTGCTTATAAATGGTTGCATTCTTCTCTTAAATTTTTACAACAATAAAGAGAAATTATTATTATTGCGAGAAAGTGAGATTGAATCAAGGAATCGCGATAGTCAGTCTATGACAAAAATAATCAAGTTTTCGACTGTCAGATACAGTAAAAAGCAATGATTTCTTTGTTTACTCATTATATTGTCCCCATAGTTGAACGAAGAAAATTTTGCGATAGAAAACGTTTTCCACTTTTAAATAAGTTGCATTTATCTTGTCTTTTTTCTTTGACAACGTCATCCGCATCATATATTCTGCTACAATCTGTCATCACCAGAAACATATATTCTTCAATAAATCACCATGTCAAGGCATGAATATCAAATGTGATAGAAAAACTGATGTGTTGACACGTGAGAAATGTTCTTCAGTGATATCTAAGAGTTGAAATATATCAGAATAAATCAAATCTAAAGAACCATACAAAAAACGTCAATGATCAATTCACCTAAAATTGTTCAATTCTAATATGGAAACGTTTCTTGAGGATAGCATTAAAAACGACCGATTGGTACTGTAGAATTCGTTGCAAAATTGTCATGCAGTCAGTAGAAATATCTTCAACTTCAGTTATCTGTTATCTTCAGATGATATAATTTTTTTGAGTATCGCCTGAAGAAAAACCAGAAAATAGATTTCGAATGGAACGATAGTTTGCTATGAAATCATTAAATACTACCGGTAAAATCAAAAACTCCGCCATGGCCGGTCCCAAGCCCGGATGAGAAAGGAGGAGGGTTAGGCGTCGGGCTAGCAACTCGACCCTGGAAAAACATAAACCGCTAACGAAACAACAAGTGAAATTCAACAAAATAAACCAAACCGGCATACGGACACCAGCTCATCTTACATGACGGTACTGGATGAAAGCCGCAAGGAAGTCCAGTTCCTGACACAGAGCAGGATTCTGAATGCCAAAACCATCACAAACATTGGAACTTGGAATGTACAAACACTCTACCAATGTGGCAAATTAGCTCAACTACTCAAGGAATTCAGCACATACAAAATGGACATCTTAGGCATCAGTGAAATGAGATGGACAAGAAATGGGAAGATATGCAGTGAAGACAAAACCATCTTATATTCTGGACACGAAGATCAACACATACGTGGCGTTGGTATGATATTAAGCAAGACAGCATCACAAGCCTTAATTGGATGGAAGCCAGTGAACGAACGGATCATCACGGTAAGATTTCAATCGAAACATACCAAGACAACTATCATTCAAGTGTATGCTCCAACTGAAGATGCAGATGAAGATGACAAAGACAAATTTTATGACCAATTACAAGACACGATCGATGACATCCCTAGTCATGATGTCAAACTACTAATCGGCGACATGAACGCACAAATAAGCAACAATAGACAAGGCATCGAACATGTGATTGGTCCACATGCAACAGCATGCAAAACAAATGATAATGGAGAACGACTTATTCTATTCTGCAGTATGAACAACTTATGTATTGGAAATACTTACTTCGCACATAAAAACATCCACAAAAAAACATGGCGATCACCAGATGGACACACAAAAAATGAAATTGATTATATATGCATCAGCAAACGTTGGCGTTCGACAATACAAGATGTGAGAGCGTACAGAGGAGCTGACGTTGGAACAGATCATCATCTTGTAAGAGCCTCGCTAAGACTTCGACTCAAAAGACAAAATGAACGAACAACAGTTCGACCATACGCGATCGAAAAACTGAAAGATCCTAACACTGTCACACAATACCAAATAACAATCCAAAACAGATTTGAACAACTACAATACATCACCGACGTTAATGAATACTGGAAGCAATTCAAACAAGCAGTGACCGAAAGTGCTGAAGAGACGATCGGTAGAAGAAGAGGAACGCAAAAAGAACGATGGATACAAAACAGCACCTGGCAAGTGATTGACGAACGGAAGATGACAAAAATCCAACGAGACCAAGCAACAACACCAGATGAACAACAAGCCGCTGCAGCCAAGTATAAATCACTAGACCGTAAAGTCAAACGAAACTGTAGAGCCGACAAAAAAGAATGGCTAAAACAAAAAGGAGATGCAGCACAAGAAGCGGCAAACAGGAACGATGCCAAAACCTTATATCGAATTGTCAGAGAATTGACAGGATCAAGAAGCAATTCTAATACTCCAATCAAGGACAAGAATGGCAAAGCTCTACTAACAAAAGAAGAACAAGATGCACGCTGGATTGAGTATTTCAAAGAAACATTGAACCAGCCAAATCCAACTACAACCTTCGACTTCAGTACCTTCACCACCATCAACGAAATAGAGGCAAATCTTGGTACCATTGAAGAAACAGAAACCAGAAAAGCGATAAAGACGCTGAAGAACAACAAAGCCGCTGGACTAGACGAAATATCAGCAGAATTGGTGAAACATGGTGGAACCAAAATGGTACAAGAAATTACAAAGCTACTGAACATATGCTGGCAAACTACAAGTGTCCCTGACGAGTGGCGGAAAGGAATGATTGTCAAGATACCAAAGAAAGGCAACATCGCCGAATGCAACAACTGGAGAGGTATCACGCTTCTTTCAATCCCCGGCAAAATATTTTGCATTGTACTCCTTAACCGAATAAAAGACGCAGTAAATAAAGCTTTACGAGAAGAACAAGCCGGATTTCGTAATGGGCGGTCATGCAACGAACAAATCTTCACAATTCGCAACATCATCGAACAAAGTATTGAATTCCAACGACCACTATTAATCAATTTCATCGATTTCAAAAAAGCATTTGATAGCATACACAGAGAATCGCTGTGGAAAATTGCCAGAACATATGGTATCCCCGAACCCTTCATCAACATCTTTCGCAACATTTATCTGAACTCCAGCTGCTGTGTGAAGACAGATATTGGCAATACCGAATTCTTTGACATTATCACTGGTGTACGACAAGGCTGTATTCTGTCGCCATTCCTGTTCCTTTTGGCAATCGACTTTGTTATGCGGGAAGCAATGAACGATCCGGATCTTGGTATTAAATGGAACAATAAATCCTGTCTCACAGATCTCGACTTTGCAGACGACATCGCACTATTGGCCAACACAAAAGAAAATCTACAAAAAATGACCACCAAGTTAGAAGCAACAGCCAGCAACGTTGGACTAAGGATCAATAGTGAAAAAACTAAAGTCATGCAGGTCGGCAACGCGAATACAAGCACAGGAATAACAGTCGGATGTCAACCCATTGAAGAAGTAAAACAATTTACATATCTTGGTAGTGTACTATCAAATGATGGCAACACTGAAGCAGATGTCAACTGCAGAATCGGCAAAGCATCAGGTGTGTTCCAACGACTACGCCAAG
Organism: Rotaria sp. Silwood2; assembly: GCA_905329745.1. Classification (NCBI taxonomy): domain Eukaryota; kingdom Metazoa; phylum Rotifera; class Eurotatoria; order Philodinida; family Philodinidae; genus Rotaria; species Rotaria sp. Silwood2. The sequence goes on from CAJNSZ010003113.1 coordinate 5,278, forward strand.
TTTGGTCAACAACAACAATCAACACCAAAACCAAAATTCGACTTTATAACACTATTGTTCTCCCTACTGCAATTTATGCCAGTGAAACATGGAAAATCACGATGCGAATAGCGCGAAAACTGAACGTATTCCACCAGAGATGCCTACGCAGAATCCTTGGAATTACCTACCTCGATCATATTACAAACGACGAGATCCTTCGCCGATGTAATTCGCGAAAACTACAAGACATCGTAACAGAGCGCAGAGTGCGATTTGCTGGGCACATACTGCGCTTACCGGAACAACGTCATTCCAGAACTGCAATAAAATGGACGCCTCTTGAGGGAAAACGAAAGAAAGGAAGACCCGTTAAAACATGGCGTGCAACATTCAAAGAAGATCTACAGGATATTGGCACCAAATGGGAAGAAGTCGAGAGCGTCGCGTCAAACCGTGAACGTTGGAGAACACTTGTTGCCCAATGTGCCAAGTCGCACAGGAGGAACTAAGAACTAAGGTAAAATCAAAAATCAACCAGATGACAACTAATTCTCAATGCGTTTAAATACGATTTTCTTGACTTCGAAAACGAGACGGCAATACCCAAAAGGGCTGTGGAATATGAAATATGAGAACGAACAAGGAAACAGAAACGAAGAAGCAGCTGTTCCTAAAGGACTAGTGTAATGTGTGAGTATGAATTAAGAGACGACCCACAACTTATGTAACTATCATATTAAGTCATTCCTATGATTATTTGACGAGTCTTAGAATACTTTGAGCCTCAATTGTATGTTTATGTCTTTCTCATGTCAAGAAAAAGATCAGTTTTATTTATGCAATGAAGATTTAAGTATTAAGAATAAGTCTTTTCAAGAAGAGTTCCACAAGCATTATACGTAGTAAAAGAGTTTTTTTTATTGCCAGTTGATTATTTAGTGCATTTAGTTGATTTTAGATCTTCATACTTGGTTGAGTGGCCAACAAGTTCATCCTCATATTGACCATTTCGAGCAAAAAGAGAAAGATGAGGAGCATCATCGAATAATTTTTGCCATTGCGCCGCCAATGCCGGTGTCCATTTGAGGTTGAGCAACCATTGTTCGGTTTTTTTATAATCAAATGCTGATCTGTTTATCAAATAAATATAAAGTTTTGAGAGAATTTGATTAAACTTACGAAGAATTCATCATTTTTTGCCACCATTCTATAGAATTCATTGTGAAACATGCAGAAAAGTCGTCTACTCGAGGATAGTACGAAAAAAAGTGAAGACACATTTCATCTTTCGTTCTTTCACCACCCTAAGTAACAAGAATAATGTATCAATCAAAGAAAACACTTTCGTACCAGTGTGATCACGTTCTTGTTCATTGTGTTGTATACACATTGAGTAGCGAACTCATCTCCCTACAAAACAAAAAATATTCTAAAAGCAGATATAAACTATTTTTACGCACTGGATAAAGTTTGATTGGTCTCGTTAAACGATTCACATATTGATAATTGAAATCGTATGACTCCGCATTGAATAAATATTGAACGGCTGTTTTGTTTCGAATCAGTTTGGTCCACATACTACGACCTAGCATAGGAGAACACGCAAAACTGTGGATATCCTATTCAAAATATATTTACCTTGCAAGTGAGTGTGTGGCATGGCGGACAAGAGTGTTATGCCCGATTCAGGAAAATTCTAGAATCAAAATATTTGTGTTTGTCTTTGAGAACTCAAAAAAAATGACACCTTACACGAGTGACTTTGGCTGGACAATAAGAATCAATCACAAATCTTTCAACTAATGGTGGAATAGCAAGACCGAAAAGATTGGACATTGTACCAAAAGTGATATAGCCAAGATCGTGTTGACGAAGTTCATTACTAAGATAAAATCGAATGCCTGAACTATCACGACGATCTAAAAGTAAATCGAAACACTTAGATCTGTTCAATGGAAACCAAATTCGACCTACTTGAATGTCGCCTTGTATTTTCATAATGCATTTGAATCATGTAGTATTTAGTGAATGAAGCATCACCAACTGGATATCCCACCTCTTCAATATACTCGACCATCTATTCAATTCTTACAATGATTTACATTTTCAATGATTATTCTTACATAGTCACCACCAACTGCCCATACAGTGACAAAGTTTGTTGAACACGATTCAACTTGGCTCATAATTTCATCACATACCCCACTAGGTAAATTGTTATCATCGAAAATAGTTGAAGGAGTACATTCGTGTAGGAGTAAATGATGTACAATGTCTCGATTGCCAAAATCGACTAGTATTTTATGCTAGACAGAAGCAATTAAACTGTAGATGAAAAAATAGCTACTTTTAATTGCAACATGAAGTGTCGAGTTTAATAACTCAAAAATGTAAGTAGTTATCAACCTGTAATTTTTATGGTTTGAAAGAAACTATCAAGTCACATTGTTCTATATTAGAAAACATGCATGGATCCGTGGAAAAGTTTAAATCTGATTGTACTATTTTTATAGAAAAAAGTTAAGCTCGTTTGCTCTATTTAGTCACTTTCAAAAGAGCCTAGAACAAAACTGGCTTTCATTTTACAACATAGCCTGGGATCGAGTAATCAAGATCTTAAAAATATCGTTTTCGTACATATAAACGAAATTCTACGAAGTGTCGTGAACACGCTGTTTGGTATTTGTTTACCACCGTATATGAAGCGTTCTGTGCGATCTGGCACGTGATCGATCATGACATTTCATATCATGCTATAATCTTCTTCATCGAAGATTCTTCAAAACAACAGAGTCAATATTGAATTTGTCAATTTAATCAAGAATATCCAATACAGTAGCCAGTGGATTAACATAGATTTTTCTAAAAAAACGTTTCCTTCATTCCAAGACGGTTCGAAAGCATATTATTAAAGTGGAAGAAATGATTCAACTGCTTGTCTATAAAGTTTTTCAAACTTTTGACACTCATGAAATGTTTCGATTCGAACCGATAACCGTTGCGATAGGAGAAGACAAATCGCTGTATTGACTTCTACACTTCTGGACCATTGCTAAATCAAGCTATACGAGAATTTTTGACAAAACACTTGTCTTCAACAAATTCGACTTAGTATTTTTATTCCTTTTTATATATTTCAGATTGAACTAAACACTTTTTTTGATAAAAACAATCAGAATCAAAACATCCACAGACTCTAAAAATTTTATGCAATCTGAAAAACCGTCAATACAAGCATGACAGAGATTTGAACATAATCGACCTACTTGGATGTCTATCTTTAGGTCATGTGACTCCAGGCTGCTTTGAAAATGAGGCAAAGCTCACTACTCAGCTTTTATAATGATCAGTGAACGTATGGGTAATTTCGACGTTTCTGCAAGAATATTTATCCTTGTTAAACGAAGCAACCTAGTGAATTCGATTTTAATTTAATATCAAAAGCGCTTCATTCTCTTTCTGAAAAGTTAGATTTCGACTCTATTATAATAAATAATGAAGGCATCGTTGTCAAAATGTGCAAGACAAAATGTCCCGCGTATCAATTCATGATTTCTATTGCTTTAAACATACATCGGCGAGACCCAGAGTTCTCTTTCAGATTGTGAATTTCACGGCTTGCTAGCTATGTGTGTTATTCTTCTATTCGACTCACAATCATGCTCGCTATATTTGAAAAGGATAACCATGCTTACTGCGATTGCATGTCGTTTCATTTTATAATTGGCTGGAGCTTTGTATACTTGACAGTGGTAGGTTGTTTTGTTCGATGGGATAAGATACTTAAAAAAAAAGGTGATAAAATATATTGAATTTCAAAAGAAAAAAAGCAACCGACATTATTCAAACGAAACTCGAAGAATTCCAGTTCAGCAAATTTGTCTTCAGATGGTGGTTGACCGTAGGATAGAAGTGGAACGATACGTGAACCTCGTCGAGTTTCATGATAAGAAATGTCACTGTCTGATTGAGATAGATCCAGATCGATGAGACCATATGCAAAAATGACAACATTAGTTCCAGACTATATAAAATGCTCATATTTTTATAGTTTCGATTCTTTTAAGAAAATATATATAGAGTTTTAAAAAAAAAATTTGTTTGGCGCAAGATGCCACATGCAAAAATAATAATATTTCACGTTTCAGTGTTTATTTCGACAAAAGATTTGATTTTCGAACAAAATTTTCCTCTTACAGTCACTGTATTTATGCTAAGCGAAATCTAAGAATAAATTCAATTGAAACTGAAATATCAATGATTTGACGTAAGTGTTGAATAGTGACATATTACTTTTATTTTCTGTTGCATATATGTCTAAGTAAATTACAACTGTTGTCTAATGAAATAATTAAAACGATCATAAAATAAACAAATGCATTAATAAAACCTATTAAACTACTAGTAACAATTATGGCTGTGTGCATATAAAAAGCCTTCATCTTTTTACAATTCTATTCATCGCCACATCTACGATCTGTTCATATTCAGATTTAGGAGAAGCTGATAATAAAAGAAAGCAGGAGTGTCGTTTGTGTTTAGTTTACTTTTAGAGTTTCCTATAAATCTCGATGTATTAACTTTTCAGGAAAAATGTGCGAAGAATGGATAGAAAATGATTCAACATCAGTATACGCTTCCCGTTTCAAATTTCGAGAATTTCGAAAAAGTTTTTATTCTAAATTGCTAATGTATCATGCGCTGTGAACTGTTTCTTTGTCGAGCGTCTGAGAAGCAAATCAAAGGAATTCTAACATTAGCATGCTGTTTTTTTTTCATTTTCTTATATCTTTCTTTGTACTTGTCACATGACATTTGATTAAGAATTAAAAAGATTTTTTATTTTCAATCTCTTGAATCATAATCAAAGTTTAAGGTATTCTTGAAATTTCATCTCGACAAGTGGATTCTATATCAGCACTCTAGTCTAGTTCGAAATCATAGTTAGTCTGACTGAAATTGAAAACATTCAATCAAGGTTCGTTTTTAGCTCTTTAAATATTTATGATACTAAAATTGAATAAGTCATGCTGACAAAGTGTGAACTTAGAAGCAATTTTTTGATAAAAATAATGTAACTCATAGAAATCGATAATGAATAATGGAATTCTAAAATAGATCCGTCACTTATCATCGGTTACCATGTGGATATGAACATCAAAATTAAATCTTACTGCAAGTCAGTTTTTAATTGTTTCTTGGTGCTCATCGTCAGAAATTTGCATGGAGAGACAGACTATATTTCAACGTTTTCATGTTTTTCTTCTTTCAAGCACTTAATATTCGACCAACTGTTGATATATCATACTTTGATGGGATAGTCCATCGAGTCACACGTGTCAAGTAAACGTTTGAATTGGATGGCTGTCCATCCGTTCTGTTCACGGCCACGAATAGCAAACCAGTCTGTGGTTGTATTATCAATCATAGGTTTGGCGAAGTCACTAGCATACCGATCCTTCAAAGAATAGAGAGATAAGCATATAGAATACTGTGACAATTTGAAAAGCAATCGACATATTTTGTACTTGAAAATGAACATTGCCTTTACTGTCAACCCATCCAACGCCGATATCAGCGCCTTTCATACCACCAGCTAGATTTCATAGATTGAATAACCGACATATGAATGACAAAGTAAAATAGGAATCTACCTGGACTGATGCCTAGAGAGATCCAACCCGTAGTCTTGACATGTAATTCGAATGTGATCTCTCGTTCAGCATCATCCAATGTCCACCAAAGATCAGCTACATTGTCTTCGAGTTCAATGGAATGTTTGTATTGGATAAATGGTGAAATAGAACTTGAAATTCCATAACATCTATCGATCGTAAACAATGACAAGGATACTATAAAAGCACTCCACAGCCACATCATCTGATTCTATTAGATGACTATATGAAACAATGAAATATCAGAGATTATCTACTTATATTAATCATCGTTCGTTGAAAAATATCATTCTACTTTAAGACTTTTAAATCACACATAAACAGTTGTTGTTTTCGCGGTAATGACACACTCACTTTCAGAATATATGCATGTTTTTGTCTGTGCGCAAAAAATCTATGATTGATAGAATTATTGTGATACGTACTAGAACTAAGCATGTAAAAAAAACAGGCGAAAAATTTAATTTAAATTGATTTGTACGAAACAAACTAAATAAACCGATTAAAAGTACTATTGTCTGATTAAATTCTGAATAGCAATTGATTATAATCAAACTTTCTCTCTAAAAATTAATTAAAATCAATTTTGTTGAATAAAATCCAAATAATCAACTACGAATCAAATCGATTTACTAGACCTTAGGCTATTCAACATTAGATACCCAGAATATAGGACCATCTACGAACTAAAACTTTTCCTTTATGTCAGAAACGGTAAATCACTGGTTTTGGTCTATAACAATTGCAGCAAGCACAATGGTCAAATATACCATAATAATAGGCATATATACTATGACTGTAGTCAAGTGTATTATCATTATGGTCATTTGTACCAAGTGTTACAGACAGACAGACACAAGTGAATTTCCGTTTCTCGATACCAGCCTTACAGCCTAAGAAAAATAATCGATTAACAATCGAATCTATTTAAATTGATTCTATCTGCACAAGAATCGATTTAAGTTGATTTTACTTCCACCAGAATATATTTTCAATTGATTTAATCTGCACCAGAATCGATTAAAATTGATTCTATCTGCAAATAATCGATTAAAATTTATTCTATCTACACAAGAACTGATTAAAATCAATTATTTATGTTCCTAATCGATTTTGACTCATAAAAATATGTAATTGCGCAATCTTATTTGAAACAATTTAAATATTAGTTCGAACTTTGTTATATTCATGAGCTGAAGTTCAATGATAATTTCGAGATGAGGAATCGAAAAAATTATTAAAAACGAGAGATTCGTGTTCACATGTACAGAAAAGAGCCTGTTTCCGATATGTATGATT
>CAJNSZ010003114.1:0-12222 GCA_905329745.1 Rotaria sp. Silwood2
AAAATATCTACAAATGTCCATTCTTCTCTATAGTGCCATTTGAACGACTTCACAAAAGTAAATGTGTGCAAGGCTTTCATTCGAGGTGAAAGCTTTGCAGCAGATATATCAATATGCGAACTACTCCAATCGTTATTTAGTTTTACATGAAATTGTTGCAATGTATGTGGCAATGGTTGTGTTAACATCAGGTCAACTATAGTGGTTGTTGTTGAACATGTAATGCGAAGGTATGTCAATGGTGTTCGTATGGTTTCTAAACACCAATTGAATAGGAAAAAAGACGATTCCATTCCAAGATTAATCGAACGAAGAGCACGTAAATGTTGAAAAACCTTTTCCATGAAGTCCTCTAAAGTCTCAAAACTCCATGACACAAAATAATCTTGGTTTATCACATCAAACTACATCAAACAAATAAAAGTACAAAGAATCTATATAATATTACAATTGAAAATTGAACTTTTTTCTTCCCTTATTCAAACTTCTGACAATAGAAATTCGTTATGAAAAAAAAGGAAACATATGAGAAGAGTAAATCTTTCCAGCTTTTTGGAATACGCACAAAAGAGTCAATTTTTCGTAAGATCTTTTTTCTTTAGTTTGCCATTAATTCTTTCAAAAATTTCATGTAGACGAAAGCATCGAAATTGTACAGAAAAAATTAATAGTACACTGAAAAACTGAGGATTAATTACATATTATTTCCTACCTAGTTACATTTATTTGAGTTAGTTAAAACTATTAAGAATAGGACTCTGTCAAATATATCTGATCTATTCCCATGAGAAATCAAATCATAGCAACATTTATGATTAATCATTTTTTTCGGAAGTTTTTTTTCAAATATGTTGTCGCAAATGTTTTTTTTTTCTAATGCCGTTTTATATACCAAAAACGAATAAACTGTCAAATAATAATATACTTCTGTATATTATACATTTCATTATTTACTCTGTTGTATTCATTTACTATTAAAATCATTTTTAAATGTACTTTCCCTACGGTAATATGTGCTTCATTCAACTGTATGATAAATCAATATATTGGCATGCTTAAGTACAAAATAACAAATATCGACATAATCACATATACCCTTTACTCTCAATGTTTGCAAACGAGGTAAATAAGGCCATTTACTCAGTTGAAGAGGCGATGCATAACAATCAATGACAAGTAAATGTATTTCATTTAATCGCAATGAAGGCAAAAGTGTTCGAAACTGATAATATCGAGTAGATGATAAATTGATATGACGATAGAAACTTTGCTCAAGTAATAATGTTGTCAGACGAGTATTGAGTTTACTGAATGTTCATAAAGCATCCACACAAGATAGATAAGAAAATATTTCGATTAATGATAGATCAGGTAAATCATCGAAAAAAGTGACCATTGTTATCAAGTGGACAAGACGTCAGTTAATGTGATGTTGTTTTTCTGTAGCTAAATATAGAATGCTTCATCGCGGACGATTATGGGTGTGGTGTGTGTGGGTGTGGGTGTGGGTGTCGGTGTGAGGGTGTTTCTGTAGTATTAATTAACACCCGCACCCACCCACACCCACACACCCACACCCACACCCCAACCTATACCAATTGATCCAACGACAAGTAAATGGCGTCGTATTGATGGTCCATTTGCTCATGTACTTATTACATCAAAAGCTGCTATGGCAAAAGGTTCTGTATCAACTTCACAATCAACATTGGCTGATGGTTATTTAACATTACAATTTATGCGTATTAGCGGTGCAACACGTTTAAATTTAGCTAAAGCATTTACAAAATTATCTGATGGAAAACATTTAAATTATGATTTTGTTGAATGGATGCCTATACGTGCATTTCAAATAGTACCATCAGAAACAAATGGAAATATGACGATTGATGGTGAAAAAGTTCCTTATGGTAAAAAAAAAGAAAATTTTAATTTCAAAAGATAAAAATATATTTCTTTTAAGGTCCTATTCAAGGTGAGTGAAGTTTTACCAAGTATTGCTCGATGTTTTGGTAAACAACCAAGAAGTGATCGAAATGGATAAAAAAAAAGTATTTTTCTTCCAAATGATTCAGGCAATATCTTTTGTATACAAGGGGAGTGTAAACTGGTATTATTTTTCTCTTAATTATTTTATTTTATGTACATAATAATAGTATGACAATATATATATATATGTCTTTCTTTTATTTGATTTTTTTTTAAATTGTAAACTAATCATTGTGATAAAATAATAAGAAAAAAGGATACAAAGTATTTAATCATTATTTGAAATAAAATTCTTTTAAATTCAATTACATAAATCAATTCGAATTAGAAGTTGAATATCATGAATATTTAATTTTAATTCATTATTTGTAATTATCCTTTGAGTACCATAATTATCAGTAATACATAAAAAGATTTGTATAAATATAAGAAGAAATAAAATACATTGATGATTGATCAATTGTATAATCAAATGGATATTATTTCGAATAAGAAGATTTTGTAATCGAATATATTTTGTTGATGGTGTTAAAATACACGATAAAGGATTAAATAGAAGACTTTTATCATCATATCGAAAACCAGCATAATCCATCATAACTGATTGAATAAATCCATGATCATCAGTAAGAAAATGAGTACTGAAAGAGATTAAAAAAAAACAAATGTCATCATTCGACATAATTCAATATTTGAAGAAAAAAATTTCTATTTTAGTTGAAATCTTTATCGTATACTAAAAAAGTATCTTGATCAAAAAAATGTCATGGTGAAAGTCTGAAATTTGATTTTTTAAGGACTTTGATATAAAATGATATTCTCGTAATTAGAATATGAATTCTTTTAGAATCTTATCATTTTCTAAAGTTTTTTTGTATTGATCTTTAATCGAATTCTAATTAATCCATATAAGTTAATATTTGACACTAAATTTTGATAGTCTATCTTATTTGATGAGCATAATATTTCGAGACAATTTGCCAAAGAAACACTTCGATTTAGATTGTATTCTACTACATAACATATAAAATACTGAAAAATTTAAATCAAATCACTGATTAATGTATGTTATTGCTAGAAATCTAAAACATCGAAAATCTTTGTTAAAAAAAACGAAATCTTACTTAAATCCATATCCTCCAATGATATCTGCACGAATATCTACCTATTTATTATTTTCAACAAATTAATAAAGAAAATAACAAACTTCATTTCGAACATGAAATTCTCTATATGTACACGCGTGTAAAGATCGATTAAATTCATCTTCAGCTTTAGACAATTCATTTAATATAAGCCATACAATAGCATGAATAAGACTAATCATACCTGCATTTTCTTGGTATGTGATTGGAATAAATGTTTCAGCATGATTTCTTATAATTTTTTGAGTTACATTAAAATTCATTGGATAAGTTAAATATTAAAATGATAAAGAAAAAACAAACAAGAGATGAAAAGAAAATATTTATTCATTTTTTGGACAAACATAATGGTGTGGTGATGGTTTCAAATAAGTTAAAAGAAACAAAAAAAAATTATTTTGAGTTTTTAGCAATAATTTCCCATTCTGGATTAACATCAAGTCCAAACATATTTCCAACTTGTGTAGCAAATAAAGATTGGTTATAATCTTAACAATTGATTTGAAATTTTATCGTTTTAATCGAACAGATAGGTTAATAATCGATTATAGCAATCAACAAAAGTCAATCGTGTTTTCATCCAAAATTTATCTTAACCTTCTCAATCAATTAACCCTTTGAGTCCGGGATTATTTTTATATAGTAAAAGTTTTTATAATTTCAAATTAACGTTTATTTTGCAAAAACTATCACGAGATACATGATTCGAAACGCTTTCAGAATGTAATAGTCTTTAAAACAGGCTATAAGACACAGCCCTATATCACATTCAATATATTCATACGAAAATCTCTTTTTTGACTAAGCTCTCCTCATAATATTAGCACAAACGTAACATTTTCTTCTTGGATTTCCTGAGTGGTTGTTGATGCAATGCGCAAAGGAAAATGTCGTGCCGTGATTGGAATGAACTTTCAGAAAGTGGCTGACCAATTGAACGTGACATATGACTACCATATGTTCCAAAAATTTCTCGAATTACCGCAAGTTGATGAGTAGCTAAACGAAGATTGATTTTTTTTTAGTTTATATTAAAAAAATGCACTCTACATTATTCATCAAAAGCGATCTTTCGATCAGACTCTTTCTTACAGATGTTATGCTAAACAATTTTTATAACACGAGATATCTTTTTGAGAGCACCGATTCTTTCTCGAGAAATGTAATCAAACTGACTCATATTCTAACTCATTAAATATATGCTGATTGTCAGAAATATTAAGGACCAATCCACAATCGTCACTAGATATAGATAATCCTAACTGCACAAATATCCTAAACGCAAATATTCATGCAATTCATGTTATTAAATAATCAACTGATCGTGTTTTTTAATGTTATTCAGGTCCCAAAATATCAGGATGCGAATTCGCGTCGCCCGGACTCAAAGGGTTAACTAACATTCAATTTCTCTATTTGACTCAATGCTCAAAGGAACAATATCAGCAAATTGCTCCTGACAATCAACCTCATTTAACTCATTGTTTTTTGTTATCAGCACCATGTCAATTTTATGAACGAATTCTTTTTGGACAAGTACGTTTTCCTCATCCTATATCAATTGGTTGTCCGAGAGGTGCTTTCGTTTATTTACTGAATACAACACATACTACGAATAGAACAATTCGTCAGCTTCATTTACAATCAATATCACCAGAAATTCTTTGTAAATGTATTGAATATCTTCGTTGTACTACATCATTAACTATTAATTATTTCTATAAAAATTATTCATCTTCTCCAACCTTATTTACAAATTCACATATTCGTCGTTTAACTGTTGTTCATCCTCAATTGTATCTTGAACAACTTCTCTTATCGGTTGGATTTCCTGATCTCACTTATCTTCGTATAACGTTTGATACGTGTAACTTTTCACAATTAGCTTGTGTTCTGACAACATTCTCGTGTTTAAAACATTTTATTCTTCGAGTAAATACATTTCCTTCAGATTTCATTTTGATCGCTACCCGTCTAAATAAGTTCTTGGCTTAGATCATTGAATTATGAACGTTTTATAAGTAAATCTAAGCATGAACAAGCTGCTCTAATCAACAACACCAAGATACATTGAAGTTCACATACCAATTCTATTTGAATTTTTTTTTTATATTTTGATTTTTTATGTGATAGTTTGTCAAGATAATCGTTTAACTCTTTTCAACTAGCATGATGTTGTGAAAGGAAATTGATCTGTCCCATTCTCTGTACTTGTCTTTTTAGCTTATTGAACATAATATATGTGATGAAAGTCATGAAACATGTTAAACATCACCTGAACGGTTATCATTTAAACATTTCATAATCATATGATAACCAATTACGTAAGTAAATATGTGCGTTTCGTCAATTATATTTAGAGACGTACTGATGTCGTCGAAATAAACAAAATCAACCTTCCAGAAATACTACTTATCAGCTTATCTCAACAATTAATTCTAAAAATTTCTTTCAGTGCGTCTCAGTAAGAATCTCCTTCATCATATGAACAAATTATCAATAATAATGTTTATACTGATATGACAAATCAAGGTTAAATTGATTTTTTTCAAGAAAAAAGAAAATCTTCAATTCTTGTGAATCATGTTTTTATTTAAACATGACTTTAATAAAAATCAACAAAAAAAAAGAAACGAAGAACAGATTTTTATGATTTTTTTCGTTGATATTAAACCTTGTTGTTCTTTATTGCATTAAATGCTGCTGTGATCTTGTAATCGAGCACTTGAAGAAATTCGTCGAGATTTTGAAATTTACTGAATGAAAAATATTAAAAACTTATTTCTTTAAGTCAGATGGCAACTCACCCATCATGTGTAACATAATTGTTTGATGTAACTTTAAATTCATCATCAATTTTCTGTTGATACTGAAACAAACATACAATTTATAGATAAAATATTTTTTTATTATATCTTTTACCAGAATATGCACATGAAAATTTTGAAGATCGGTACAAACTTCTAATTGTAAAACAATATTGTCCTTCACGTAATTAATGAAAATGTTTTCATTTTGTTTTTCATAACAAAAAAATTCACTTGGCTACAAGATATAAATAAATATATTAAAGCAATACGATTTTTTACCTTATTTGTATGTTCAACCAGAAACTTCTTGTTTAACATATCCAGTGTAACACAGATATCAGGTATTCTTCACGTTTTTCATAGATCAATATATAATGGCTGTGAATGTACGATAAACAAGGATAATTAGCCATGAAAAATCTAAAATAAAAGTGTTGAAATAAACCCATTATTAGGAACATAAAAAACTCTTCTGCATCACTGTTATTCATATGAACACACAGATACATATGTAATGATAGTAAAAAAAATATTTCTGTGGAAGTTTACTTTATATAATTTAATTTATTTGCTGTATTATTTTTATCCAAGTATGGAATTATATTCAACAAAAGAAAATGATTCGTTCTTACATATCAGTTATTTGTCCTCTTCGAAATGATGTATCTTTAGTATTTATATATAAACGAATAGATCACACTAGTGCGTTTTCTATTAAGTCGGATAGACTTAAGGCTCTGGTACAATCATTCTTTTCTCTAGATGACCTCGATCTATAGATATTTTTTTGCTTTCCTTTGTTTTATTCCTCTTTCGTTTATTCGAGGACATCGAAGGGTTCCACATGTCTATTATATATCCAAATACATATTGTTTTGTGTGTTTTCTTCTTTCTTTGATATTTCTCTCTCTTTATTTTGGCTATATATATATATATATCTGATTTATCTATGCCCTCGGGACAAAAAAAACATTTCCACAAGACGTATTTTATTTTGGCATTTTGTTCAGAAAAGCTTTAAAAAAAAGGGCCAAAATCCATATTTTTCGATATCGAGCTACGCAATTCTTTCTTTTCTCCTATTCTTGGAATTTATTTTTAACGAATGCAATTGCTTCTACTCTCTATGAAAAAATGCTTTTCAAAGAATTTATTTGATTCGTTTTCATTGATAGATAATCGAATTTCGCAAAGACAAAAATAAATACTAGAGATGGATTATTTACAGCTTCATGTACATAATTATTCCAATAGAAAATTTAACTCATAATTCAATTAAAAACTACGTGGCATGTAAACGCAAACAGTTTTCTAAAATACATTTTTTCACCTGGAATTACGAGTATATCGTATCTTGCATGTCTTTTTGCCTTCAACTGTATGTCTCATGACTCATCAAATATGTTGCCTAACTTATAATCAGATTGTCAATACCTTAAATATGGTGTACTGTCATCAATGAATTATTCACCAAAATTATTAGTCTACGTTAGTTTATTCTTTCACATTGTAATCTAAGACTTTCTAACTTCTCAAATACACAAGAAGAGACAGTGCAAGAATATTACTCCTTTTCACATTTACCGATGTATTTGTCATTTATTTGTACAAGTTTAATGTGATTATATTTTGATGAATATAATGATTTGAAATTCTTTTTCTTTTTTGAAGTTTTATTCAATTAATAGTTAATAATAGTCACTCTATTTTAGCATGAGGAAAATAGTCTTTTAGATCGACAGCAAATGCTGGTTTATTCAATAGCAATAGATCATTAATTTTGGAACAATTCATTCTTGTTGCATCTCTTGTAAAATTGTGTGTTACTTTATCTAGAATACGATAATCTACATAAAGATAAACATAATTTGGTAAAGATATTTTCCTATTATCTAAAAATTGTTCAACATAATTTTCATGAACTCGAACAAGATCAAGTTCAATAAGATGAGGATATTCTATGATTGAACATTGCTGATTTTCATTCTTTTGTAGTTGCCAATTACGCAAATTTAATTTTTCCACATATGGAAAACATTGAGCAATTTGAATAAAAAAATCATGTTCAAAAGGACGTTCATCAAATAGTGATATTTTACGAACACATTTAAATAATCCACCAGGAAAATTATTTGTTATGTTATCATAATATGTTAATGTATATGGATATGAGAAAACATGACAATGATATTGATTTTCTTGTGAAAAATAATCAACATTTGATATAATGTGATTCTTTTTAAATTTTCTGAATGATTTTTGAATATCTTCATTTGATGGTAAATAAATTTGTTCATTAAGAAGAACACTTGAATGAATACTAAATCTGAATTTGTTCAATTTTGTCATATAATTGATAATATTCTTTTCCAAATGATCGCCATCAATAATTGGTCCATAGGGAGCGATAAAATATAAACTAAGTTGTTCTAGATTTGACATTCTACGTAAAAGTGGAACAAGAAAAGTATCGTAGATGTATATCATTCCATTTTGAGTAAACGAGAAGCATTTTAAATTTGGAAGTTTCTTCTGAAAAATAAAGGCACAAATAATTAATATTCATCAAAGTATTATTAATTCATTCGACTAAAAAAAAAGCTGTGTAAAAAAAAATCAGTAATTTACTTCATTATTGATTGTCGTTAATAAAGGACCAGAGAAAGAACAAATGAGAACAGATAACGCATGAAGTTGATTGAAACGACCATCAAGTAAATAAAGACAATCGCTGTAAGAATGTAATACAACATGTAATTCTAACAGAGTCGAAGAGAAGACATTTGGAAGTGATGGATATAATGTTAATCGATGATAAACAGAAGAAGATGGACCAAATTTTAAATATTTTAAGTTACTGAACATAGTAAAAATTTGTGTAAATATATAGATATTTATATCTTTGATTGAACTTCTTGATCCTTCATATTTATTAATATCAATAACAAGTGATGAAATTTGATTTTTGAAAGCACAGATTAACAAATTTGAATCTTAATAAACATTGAAAATTTCTTTTAAATTATTTATTAGTTTATTTAAAATATTCTATTCTCTTTTCCTTATTAATACGTCAATTTTATATGATCTTCTATTAAATTCTATAATTCATTGTATCAATCCTAATCCTTTGTTTTTTTTTAAATTTTAATCAGTTATTCTATACAATGTACTTTCTTCTTTAGGAATCAAAGATTTTCAAATGAAAATGTTAGAAAATAATAGTTCTATTTTCTTTCAAATCATGTCTTTATCTGAAACTTCCTTTAAATTTACTTCATCGATGAATATTACGGATAAAACTTATAAAAAAAAGTATTGATAATAATTAAACTCTGCTTATATGATATATATAGGTTGAGGTAAATTGTATTCATATCTTTAAATAATAAATTATAGAAAGAGTTGAAAATATCTTACCAATAAAGAAATCTCGAGCTCTTTCTGATGTAAGATCATATAAACCAAGTCCATTTAAATTAGGATAATTTGTTGAAAGAAGAATACGTTCTAAAGATGAGAATTCAACATCAATCCATTCAATTTTATGATGAATTTTAGGTAAAATTTCCAGACAAAATCGATCAAGTACTGCATTGGGAAGTTGATTTAAACCATTAAAAGATCTTCTTATTGTCAAATTTCTTGTAAAAATTGAATCTAAGACGATAGTATCAAGTCGTTTGTTAACACCTAATAGAGAATAGAGTACTTCAATATTGTGTAATTTTTTCAAAATAATTATAAGAATCTCGTCAGGTAAATCATTCAATCGAATAAATGAATATTGCATGTTTATCTTCACGTATGACGATTTCGATTTGCCTATTAGTATAGATATATTTATGTCCTCTGTTTGACCGATGTCGTCAATGAAAACAATGGCATCTTTTTATATAACCTAAATTGGCGGTGAATGAATGAGTAGTCTACGGCGAAATTGAAATGAATCATCAAATCAATATCAAATGGCGAACAGACTAATACACTAGGTGGTGTTAAATGTTTTGACACGTTTTCCAAGAGTGAGATTAAAACACTTTAGATTCTCAACTTAGTTCTCTAACACATTGGTCAAGTTTGTTTCTTCGGCTCAAGAAGAGTTTTCAAGATATCTGTCTTAAAAACTACGGTATGTGTGTGAGTAATACATCTATCTTTTACCCACACACTCAAGAAAAAGAACGTCGGGTTGATGAATAAAAGAAAAATACAAATTCTTCTTTTCCTTCGTTATTACACCATAACGAACAACAACAGAAGGCATTATGTTATTTTATCCAAAAGTCAGAGGAAAAACCCTTACATCAAACTAAGAGTTTTATTCCCTATTGAGAATTATAGGATGGCTTTTTATTCAGGATGAATGCATAAAAACGTGTGACGATTCCTATACATTCATTCATTTGATCAAATATCGTCGGACGAATATCTTAAAGTAGGTAATGATGATATTTATTTTTATTTTTTTCTCATAGAAAATGGAAGTTTCTATTGTTGACATTAGAATTCTACACAAATAGTATCAGTGTAAGACGATGATTTCTTCTTCATAGCTTATAACTTCGATGGTTGTTATATACAACTTCTTCAGTGTGTGCACGCTTATCATACATGACGAATCTGTACTGTAGACATCCAATATAGAGAAGATCCCGTCACGTTTTATTAAACTAACTTGCATAGAATTTTGTTTGAATTATATCCTATAACTTGGATCTGTAAACGTTTAGCCCAGATTCTAATGTCAATTAATCTAAAATAAATTCAAATATAAATGATAGTATAACGAATAATTTTTTCACTCATAAGAATAATCTATATATATATAGAAAAGAAAAATGAGTCTCGACTGAAAATCGAACGCAGGAGGTTGTCACAACTGGTATTTAGCCAGATGCTTTACCAACGAAGCTATCAAGACACACAATATTAAGCCATCTTCAATTCTATGTGATCATTCTTACGAGTGAAAAAATTAGTCGTTATACTATCATTTATATTTGAATTTATCTTAATATAAAAAGTCCCACTGTATATACATCTTTCAGTTAATCTAGAATTTTATTTTTCTGCGGACTCATTAATTTGACAATAAGTGAGTTAGACTGTATCGAAGTATGTCAAATGCTCACAGTTAGATAAGACATCCACTGTATATAATGCGTACATAACGGGTGCGCCAGAATAAATGGCGGTCTCAGTATTTTGACTATAATTTTTTTTCTTTTTGATCTTTATAGCTGGTTGTTTTATCCAAAGATGCGCCGTGAAATTCTTTACAGAACCATAACTAAAGTTATTTTTGTAGAAAGTTAAAGAAAAAAGCTACATGATTATTATTCAAAACATAAAAAGTGCCCAATTTTCAAAGCTAATGGGTGTTCTACGAATGGCTAATGTTCGTATCTCGTTTTTTTATGCTCCTCTAGTAGACATATTTTAAAAGCAAAGTATACTATACGATGCAGCGTGAAAAGCTCTACAAGTTACATTAAAAATCTTATTTTATATATACACTTTTCGTTTTCAAAATGATCAAAATTCTGTGCTACCAGTTTTCGACTCTGCGAACAAGATCATTTTTTTGGTACACTACGAATTCGTTTTTCTTATTTCAACTTTGTATCAGCTAATATATTCTATTAAAAGAAAACGAAATATACCACAAGAGACCTGTCGCCCAACGAAACCTTTATAAAATAAAATAAAATTTATGTTTTGTTTTTGTTTTTATAAATATCAATAGAGAATATTATTTACCAAAAAAGTGCTTTATTTTCATAATCACGTATAAGAGGCTCAGTAGCACTAAATGTTGGAGATACTTGATTGTACATCTATAATTAATATAGAGTACAGATAGATATTTCATAAAATATTGGAGATAACTATCTCTGTTAATGTTGTCATGTCGTTTTCTATATACAAGCATGAAAAGAAAAATAGATTACGATGATGATGATGATAATATATGCCTCGATATTCATCTCCTAGTATTTTTATGAAAAATATTCATTTATTCAGGTTTATTTGAAAATAAAATATCTTTTGATCTAGAGAGAGACTACCTTTTTGGATTGATCTATCAATGATTATCATGTATTTCAATTAATAAATTATGAGAAAAAATTATAATGTGTAGTAAGATGGATTACGGTCGAGAGTTCAGCATATTGCAGCAACTTGCCGATTTTCATGAACGATTATTCAACGAATTATGACTCGATATATTTCATGAAAGTCATACTTGATGTGATTGCACTAAAGACTTCAC